>LIEC01012209.1:0-40492 GCA_001925005.1 Drosera capensis | reverse complement strand
TTATGTTTTTCTTTCAAGTTGTATCTGCAGATTTACAGTTTTAAAGTTTAATGTACTCTTACAGTTTTGAGATTGATCTCGATAAAGTTTCAGGTGGACCTGTTAGAAATAGACATACTATTTCGGACCACACTTTATGTTATTTCCATGCTACACACCTATACTTGATCCATGTCGTTGATTATATTGATATACGTGATCATTGTTGGGTCTAGTTATGTCAATATAACATAGATCTCTTTGATCCTATGTTGATATGATTGATGGACCGGATTGGTCGATGACGATTATAAATTGATAGCATTCCTGAGCTCTTAAGGTTACTGTGACATACAATACTAAGGTTTGTGCATGTACATGAGTATGTCGTCCAAGTGGGAGATTGTTGGATTAATAGACTCATATTACATGTACATGGACAATTTAATTATACGGATTAATTATATGTCATGTGCTATCTTACAGTTTGGCCCAAAATATTAGTGGTCCTATGGATATTAATATTAAGTGGGCCAATACATCATCATATAGAGTATAGGGTCCAATTGTGTAGATACATACGGGCTTGATCCTAATTGATGATGGGCTGATTAGGGTTAAGCACCACTATATATATGAAGGTTATGGTCCCCGGTTGAACATACGTTACATATTTCTAGCATCCCATCGCGAGAGAGAGAAACCCTAGCGTGTGTATCAACTGAAAGATACCCTAACCCTAGGCGATCTTCAACCCGGATTAAAGGCTTGCACTTACGGATTCAGGTACGCTTCCGCTTATGATTTATTCTAAATAATTCGATATGAAGGTTACAGTTATTTATGTGGATTAATTCCAACAGTCACCGCATTGAAGTAAACTTGCTGCCATGCTCCATGATCTCTACCAGCTATATCACCTGAGGTACAAAGAATGCCATCTCTTCACGCTTCAAACTCCAAATTGCCAAACAAATGTTCATGATATCCGCAGCATTCTCCCGAGCTTCCAGCAGCAACTGTTGGCGAGTCTTCAAATGCTCATGGAACCAAGGAGGAATTCTTGAACTATGGGATCCGCCACCAACTGAACATGCACTTGAGACTCCACAAGCCCAATTCATACTTCTCTCAAGTTGTCCTTCCGCCGTGGTGGAGGTCCTTTCACAAGCCTGAAGGGATTCTATGGATTCAGCTAACTTTGAGACAAAAGATCGGATGCTTTCCAATAACTTAGATCTATTGAAATTCAAGAGCTTCCCAGTTCGGTCATTACTTTCAAGGAACATTGAAGATATTGGCCTTCTGTTACATGAGGGAGAAATAATGACATTACTTTCAAGAAGCATCAGATTTATAAGCTAAGGGTACCTCCGCGAAGATCTTGGATTGTGCTAAGCCAAATCTCTTCCCAAAGAACAGTAACATTACCAAGCTCTCGTATCATGAGCTGAACATCTTGGACCAGCGTTAGGTGAAGTTTCAGCTGCATAATGAAGAAGCACATCAATATTCCAGTACTAGACAAAAGACAATTTTTTTATGAAAAGCAAATTAGACAACTTTCCAAAGGAGCAAAGAAAAGACGAGTGCAAACTAAACTGCTGAGAATTATTCATAAAACTCCAAGAGATGTCAAGACCAGACCAAAGTCACAATAGAACCAAAAGGCAATCCAAATGACAGTGGCGATCATGATAAACACCCGAGCTAATTGGAGTTATTTTCATAGCACCAGCTACTACCTCCCTACTGATGTTGTATTGCCATAGTCCTTTTGAGGCATCCAGAGAGCTCCAAATATGCCCTTATATATGGGCACCTGCAAAGATTATTATGTTACCATGGCACTCCTTCAGTAGTGTCAACTAACACCTACCAAAACTTGAACAATTTGGCTAAAGTAGTGCAAAGATTGATGATTCCCCTCCTACCCAAAAGAAGCAGTAGTCATTTTATTCCCTATTTTTATTAACACAAATGCACACAGGAGAGACATGGAGCACTGTTTGTATTACCAAGCAATCCAATATGTGCTGAAGCTCCTCTGCGGGCTCCTCATCATGGCTATTTACGTCAACAGAGAGTTGGGTATACAATGGACCAAGGACATAGCTGAGCGAGCATCATCAACATACCCTCCAGTTGCTTTCAAATAACATGCTCGGGATGAGAGCTTAAACGTGCAAACAGTTGAGGTGTTATGTCCTACAAAGAACCCTCACCATCACAGTACGGCAGAAAATAAATGATACAAGCGGATACCAAGAGAATACCTGGAATAGTACAAACCTGCCATGCTAATGAAGGAACAGACAAGAGATATGGTTCAAGAGTATCCTTCAACTCAGCGCCATAGTTGAGAAAAATATGCAGAATGTATAATGTGGCCCTGAGAGTCAAGCTTCGACTCATTCCACTGAAAGCTGTGCGAGCAGAGCTAGTGGAATGACCACTATCAGACCTAGAGGTCGAGTATGAAAGGTACTGCATGAAACCAAAGGCTGCATGCTCAAATAAAAGTACCCTTCTCTTTCTCAATGACCACCAAATCTCCACCAAGCCGTTAAGTGAAGATGATAGGATGGAATCTTCTTTCTGGACATCAAAACTTGAATCTTGAAAAATCATCCGCAACTGAGAAGCTACTGTAGCAGAAAGTGACTCACAGGAAACATCTTCTGCCCCAGGCAATCCAGCCGCTGCTTCAATGACATCCACTACTCTCTGCACGCATTATTATCCTCACCAGACCCACACGAGCTATTATGTTCATCCTCTTCCATTAAATGTCCTGGACTGCAGTTATTTCTAAAAGACTGCACTACTATAGTACTACTATAGATTCCACTCCAGATACTTCATCTGCGGTTAACTTCAATCTCAGAGGCAGTGGCTCAGAACCTAGACTAGGCAAAAGGGAGCCTGAGAGAAAGCTGGTTTCATGAGTGGGAATAAGCCCATCCTTAGCTAGAGTGAAGCGCCACGTGGCATAAGAAATCCATGACTTCCCCAGAGTAGGGCAAAGATGCATGGACAATTTTGCAGCTGAACCAGCAATTTTCTCAATAATCAGATGCATGCTAGGTCCAGAGACCAAATCTGCAATTGTCAACGATTCATTGGCTCCATCAACCTTGCTGAGTTCTTTATATATCATGATAAATGTTTCTTTCAATCCCACATCATGTGCGTCGTGCTTAAGCCAATCAACAAGTTTCAAACATGCCTTGGCCTTTACAAAACCATGTCGAACAGTTGAACCAACCGTTTCTAAACAAACCATGCTAGGCCGAAGAAAGGACCACTTGCTCACATATGCATCCACGATCTTCTTTTCTGCATGCATCAACAAGATTTGTCCATACTGTATAGATGCTGATCGAAAGTTCTGATAACTTCCCTTGGAACAAATATTTACATGATCCTTGAGGTAGCCGTGCAAACGGTTCGCCAACCCAAGATTTCCATGTTTGCGAGCTAACCTCATTGTATTCTTGCATAGCTCCAAGGTAGCTAGAGAACTTGGAAGGACCGAACGATATACCCTAAATATCTTCATTAGTGCATTGCAATCATGACCCAAAGGACTGAAGAAATGTGTCTCTTCATGAAGAAATGAGTTCAATAAATAAGTGGATTTCTTCATTTTGTCTTTGGTACCACCATATTTGCAAGATTCTTCCAGGGCAAATATGCAGTGCGATTGCATGGCATGAGGAGCTGCTTCATCTAAGGCATGGAGTGGGAGAACAGTCAAGACTTCATCCAGCATCAACTTTGACTTGTGTATTTCAAGCTGGATATTGTCCATTTTGCCTTCATTGTAATAAAGCATGGCCTGCAATAGCATTTTCTCACTCCTTTGTAATGCCAGTCTGGGATCCAGCGTAAGTTCACAGCTGCTTTTGGGAGTCAAATCAAGTGATGCCCATGATGTTTGCAAATCACCTTCATCAAAGTGTGACAATGCATGAATAGCATTCATTTCATTGCCAGCAGTTGTCAAGGCACCTGAATAACTTTTTCCCGCATGCTTAGCACGTAGAGCTTGCAGCTCAGAAAGCCAGGATTCCAGAGACTTCCAGTCACAGATTGCAGTGTAACTCTCAATGAGACAGGTAATTACAAACTGCACGCCGTCGGCACCTAGAGAGCTGAGGCAATCATCCGATTGCAACAAATGAGTGAACAAAGCAGCTGACTATTCATATTGACCTTTCGCTTGATATACCAGACCAGGGATCCATGGCAAGGGTCCATACGTTACATTTCCCTCATGTGTCGGCTTTTCATCAACAAATAGGGAAGGGAAGGTCATACATACCCATTTCTGCAGATCAATCAATGCCTCTGGTTCCCGTCTTCTACACAATGCCAAAGCCATGTGTTTTAAAGTACTCAACACATCTTCGGCAAATTCAACAGCCATATTTATCAGATGCATGACCCCGAGGCTTGACACTCACACTAGACAATACAGTATTCCTGAGCTTCTGCAAGCGCAAAGCACAATAATGTGTTGCACAATCATAACAGTGCAGTGACAATGAGGCATTCATCATGGGTTCACATATACGAGAGAACCAATCCTCGCAGACTTTTTTGTGTGCCCGGAAGAGCATTGAGCTCTGACGACATACACAGGGCAAGACAGCAGAACCATCATACGCATTGTACACATTTTTCTTCAAGACTTCAACAAATTCTAGCAATAGCCACATTGGCAGCAAACTGGCACCAGAAGAACTTAGCATGCTTGAGCTGCCATCACCTTGTCCAGCATCAAGTTCTAGAACATGTACAACATCCATGAGCATTCTCTCCAATGCTGCAAAAGTTTGGGATGGTCCCCCAAGGTTTGTCCTCAGGCGAGCAGCGGTACAATATCTTGCTGCTTCATGTATGGCCCACCATATTCCAGCCAAATCGTTGACCGAGGTAGCCTTTTCAAGAAAGTCCTCACCAATTTGTACCTCGGAAAACAAGCTACCAAAACCAAAGTTCATTACTTCTTCTACTGGACCCTGAACCAGCTCCATTGAATTTTGGCACCGGTATATCAGTCATTGAATCCAAGAAGATAGAGGCACCTTCCACCGTTGTGAGATGTAATTCAAGATAGAAACAAGTTGCTGAGGATGGAGGCGCTTACTAAACTGCTTGAGGGCAAGTACTCTAAGCCAGTGCATGTTAGCACTGTTGCTACAGCCGTCTAAAGTGAACCTTCCAACGGTGGATCTTTGACTATCAACTAAACCACATAAAGACATGGTAGGCAAGACATGAGAAAGCAGCAAAACAAACTCAGTCCTGATGCCATAATCTGGATCACCAAGCCTCTCGAGGATCACTTCAGCAATGGGATATAAGTGAGTGGGACAAATAATCTTGGCTTGTAGAAGCAGAAGAAGAACTCTTGCACTTTGAGATCGGACTCTGGATTCCCTGTCTGAAGCAGCATTCGTCACAGCACAAACTACTCTCCATACCACATTATTGTGTCTTGAATCTTCACACAAGGTGACTTCTCCATCATAATCTTCGCATGTAGATATGACATCCAGGCAAAACTGATGAACCCAATCAAAGTCCTTTTACCTTAATGCTCAAGGGAGAACAAGAGCGGAGAGATTTCACGATAAACTGGCTGTACTTTCCTAGATGATCAACCAATATTTCATAATGTCTACAGTGTAGCTCAGTAAAATTCATGGATAGATTATCTTTTTGCCAGAGATTACCTCCGGCCTCATCTTTTCTCTGGATGGAGAGCTTGGTCAAGAATTCAACAGAAGAAAGCCTACACAGCATTTCTATGACATCTGTCTGCAACTCTACACTGCTCTGGATGGGTAGAATAAAAGGGTTCAACTTTGACGTCATAAGTATACACATTTTCTCTAACCTTCTGAGATAAATAGGAGCCATATCAGGCTGGCCGACTGAATTGCCAGCTTTGTACAGGCAGATGCAACTTATCAAGATTTTAAGATTGAATTCAATCAATGCCAAGCGCTGGTGATTAGACATAAAAACGTTAGATGAATTCCCAGCTTCCGCAGCTCCATGACCAATTACCTCTTACAGCATCCCACTCAAAATGGTCAGCTCTTCAATCAAGCAGTCCACCGGGTATTCAACCATGTCATTGTTCTTGTGTTGAAGCAAGAAACGCAAGTAGCAGCACAACTTGTGACGACCAAGTGATTTGAATGCAAGCGGAGCGGTGAAATGGGAGCATCGAGTTGCAAAATCCTCGGAACAGATGACGGAAGCAAACTAAGCTTTTGCATAGCCAAAAGCTGGAGATTAGTCCTCAAAACACCATGAATCTGAATGGATGTAATCTTCCCTCCTATTTCTGATGAGCTACTGCCATCAAAAACCCAAGCTGTGAAACAAAATATCAATGGAGGATGTATAAAAGCTGGAAAATTTGTCCCCAAGTATTTCTGCAAGGAGTGTGAGGCACCTCCAGGAATCCCCCATGCATCCTGACCAACCATATTTCTTTCCAATCAAAGAAAGACACCCCAGAATCTTGGGCATCATCTTTCTCAGGGGTTCAACAATATGCTCAAGGAGATTCGTTTCTAGCAACCCTGATGCTGTGGATTGGAGAACTGTAGAGAAACAAGAAAGCAGTGAAAGCAGCCTCACAAAATGTTGAGGAGTTCCAGGAGCTCCGTCTTGGAGCAGTGCCTCCATGTCCCCTAGAAATTTCGACAACAAACCCAGAGGGAATTGCAGATCATTAACCCAGTGTTTCTGAAACTGCAAGAAACTTCACATGATGACTTGCCTATCAGAGTCTTCAAGTCCAGGCACCATTGCCCAACCAAGAAGCAAATCAACAATGTCTGCAAAGTGAGGCTGGAAATGTCCGAAGAACCGTAGCGACAGAGTAGTTAAAACACCGAGAATATTGCCTAGTATACCCAACGGCGTCCTCTCGTCCTCTAGAAGTCCTTGACATGCTTTGAGAATGGGGAAGGCATATCTGTCTACTGCCCCAGCATCTCCGACAGAAAGAAATTCACAAAGACTGGCTAATGCCAGCTCTGCAGACCGACCACCAGCACTCACATTATTGAGGGACGACAGAAGCCAATTTACAAATCCGTCAACCATTGTCCCTGAAATAACATGATTCTGCCTTCCATTTGACCCCAACGGAACAGAACACAAGACCGAGCACAAAGCCCCATATGTTGTCGCTGCCAAACGCTGCACGGGATAAGACCTGGCCAATAATAAGCATAGGATTGTGAAAATAAAAAAAAAGGCAGTACTTCCGCCCAATCAAGTAGATAAGCTTACAAATGTATGAGTCGAACTAGTTTATATTCTTCCTTATGTAATACCAACAGAAAGTTCTTCTGTTCTTATGATTGGCCTTTGGTTCTCAGGACCTGTAAGAAAACTGTTCCGCCATATTTCGTCGGTGCATTGTATCCATGATTGTTACATGTGGTTTAGTATTTTTAACTATTGCCACTGTTTGTATATTTCTAAGATGGATTGAAGCACCATTACCAGAGAAGCCTAAGCCAATCTTTGAAATCTAGGGCAAACAGAGTTTCAGTATCAGGAAGCAACAAGCAGTGATAAATAAATCAGAAGGATCGAGTAAAAAAAAACAGAAGCATACTTGTCTAAGAGAAGCTGAGAGAAGCCCTGAGCGAGTTGGGAGGGATAAAAAAAAATTAGCGGCTTCAGCAACGAAGAGGGAGTTGGGAGAGTAAAGAATAAACTGACGGAGAGAGTCGATGGCGGAGAGTCGACTCGACTAGTCGACTTCACGGAAGGTCGTTGACGCCGACAACTTGACGGAGGCGACGGTGGTGGTGGTGGTGCCGGCAGCGGAGGTTTGATTGGGTAGAGCAATAGAGAGGAGGGCAGGGAGCTGCTGATGTTGAGGTTGATAGTGGTGGTGATGTTGCATCTTCTTCTTCGCTGGGAATTCGCATCGCTGTCTCAATGCCTCTATTTTTCTCCTAATTTCTAATTTGCCCTCTATGTTGATAGCTGTTTTTCATGTGATATTGATAGTAATATTTCATTATGATAAATTTTGATTTATGTGTTGGGTTATCAATCATACTTTTTTACTTTTGACTAATAAATACTTCTATGGTAAAGTTCTTAATTGTGTGACACATATGCATGTTTCCCTATGCTGAACATCCCCAAAGTTATTCCACAATTATTCTCCCAAGACTTTGAGCATTAGAATCAAGTTTCCGCAAGTGAAGCATGAACGCATGATACACATAGATCTTGATTATCAATAGCATCAGAATGCTTGACAATGCATAATGGAAAGAAGTTAAAAAAGAGAGATAGAGAGGGATCACATCTGGTACAAAATTCATAGTGCCGAATCTCTGATAGTGATTTATTGTCACAAAACTCATCATACATAGAAGAAAACATCCCCTCCACTCCAACCCCAACCAAAAAAGAAAGCCTGCCTAACTAGCAGGGCTCTACTTGTCACAAACCCGAAGCAACTTCCACCTATTTACAGTATGCTCACAATTTAGCCAAAGTCAACAAACAAAGGTGAAAGGCTTCCACCCTGGCTCCCCACAGCAACAAGGACACCGCTATGCTCTGATTACAAATCCTGTTGGTTCTGTGTGATTAAAAAAAAAACAAGCAATTAGGCAAAAATAATCAGGGGCGAAACGACATAAGCACAACATAGAAACTAAACATTGAGATCGATATCAGTCGAATACAAAGAAAACTTGAAGAAGAAAGCAATTGCATACCACTGCTGATTTTTCCTGAACTCGGTAAGCACGGGATATATGTTCTCAAAAGCAGTGTAAGTCTCTTCCCTCACCTGAAATTATAACAAAGGCATCACAGACAAGAAAAAGAAGCATACAACGGCCCTCATGCAAACATGAAAACAATGGATCCCAGGAACACCAGCAAAAAGCCATCAATTAGTCTCACCTTGGCTCCTGTGAGGACAATTTTCCCAGACACGAATATGAGAAGCACAATCTTTGGTTGTTTCATCCGATAGATGAGGCCAGGAAACAACTCTGGTTCATACTGTAAAGCACATAGACAACTAGTGAGCGAAAATCTAACATGTCATCAGTAACGACATGATTCAACACATTCTGCATCCCACTAAGTAACATGATAGAAGGAAAAGAACAAAATCAGATGAACATGCTGCAAACTTACATAAATTTCTCATTTTTGTAGGCATGCATATAAGAACCAGGCATAACATATCATATGCAAGTTGTCAAATACACAAATAAACTTTTCAAACAATTTCAACATATATCTGAGAGGAAGCTATCCTCTTCACAACACTATCACCCTCAAAAAAACATCCGTACATGGTCTTCTAAACCCAAGCTCTTATCAGTAACTTTTAAAAGCAAGGGAAGCAAGAAAGTGTAGAAAACAAACTATTGCATGAAAACAGTTGTCTATTGTTCTTATGATAACATCCATGCCAAATACCAAGATATGGTGACTAGCTTCCGGTTAAAGGAAAACGTCCGTCTATAATACAAAACACTTTGTTAAGAATATACTATATGAACATTGACATACACTTGAGAAAGCTCCATGCGAAAAAGCAAGTCCTTCAAGTCTAATGGGGAACTTGACATCACATGAGCCAACGATATTCTGGATTTTGAAGTCCTGGAAAAAAGATTGGAAGTATCAGTACTATTGCAAAGTGTTAAACATCTTGAGAAGAGGAAACAAATGCAGTAGATAGTAGAAGAATTTAAACGATTCATACCTTAAACTTTGCAGGGAATCCAAGCTTTTGAATGATTCTAGCATACTGAAAGAAGAAGCTTCTTTATCAAGAGCAAGCCAAGCAAGAAGCTAACAGCTGCCTGATATATAACAGAAAATATTGACGGTTACAATCTACCTTTCTCGCTGCTAGCTTCGACTGCTGTTCACTCTTTGCTCCAGTGCACACCTAACGTAAGAAGTTAACCATTTAGAATCAAGCATTGATCATCAAGGTTTTAAACAACTGATATCTGATTATATTCTAATAAGAAATTAAGCATAACAGGCAGTTGATAGCAACATGTTGGGGATACTTAAAACCATCAGACTCTAGAACTTGTTTCAAAACCCCAAGCTTCAAGAAGAATACAACTTAACAAATTAATTGCAATAGATAACGGTCTCTAGCTTCAAGATGTATTATCGTGGTAAAAGGAAATATTTTAAAAGCTCTCCACAATGAATGCGACCAAATCTCTCCAAAGTCCCCAAACCAAACCCAAATCCAACTATTCTTACAAGATTTAAGCACATCTGAATTATCCGAGTTGGATTCCTAAAGACCATCAGTCTTCAGATTCAAGGGTGGGTCAGGTGTGCAAGAATATAGGTACTCACCATTTTACCGGAAGCGAAGATTAATGCTGTAGTCTTTGGTTCTCTTATCCTCATGATAACCGCAGCAAAACGCTGAGAAGGAAGATAGAAATATTGAAATAATATAAGAAATATAGCTATGAATAACATGACGTGAGATGCATATAACAGAAGAACCAGGCGCAATGAATACCTTGGGATTATATTCAGCATTACGAGCTTGAAGTGCAATGGATTTAAGATCCAATTTGCAGTCCAGATTGACAGTCGACACTATGTTCCTATATAAGGTGACCGCAACAAACAATTTGTCATAGCAAGAAATAACCAAAAAAAAAAAAAAAGACATCACAGAGTACGTATTGATAAATAATGACCGTTAGTCTCTAGAACAGAGACAAAGACCACAAATCTGAAGTTACCCTTATTTCATAACCCAAAGGCCAAACACAACTCATAGTTCATAAGTCCACAAGCTTTGACTCAAGTGAAATCCCACCAAAGTTCAGGTGGTAGATTCCGCAACTTCCAACAGCTCTACACAACAAAAACCACAACACTTCTACCTGTCTAGCACAAATATATGCTACATCAGCAATCATACAATGCTAGATTGTTGCAACATAAACTATCTGGTAAAATACAGATACTCTTTTAACGGATTGTGGTTAGATTCAGAAACTTTGACCGAGACATGGTAATGGGTCATCTAGGTACAGATATTGTGTGTGGGTAACATACTGGAGCGTGGGGACGATTCCCGATGGGTGCTTAGACAGATCCACCGGTTGGCTCCCTTCAAGCCCTTGCTCCGCCATATATCTCGAACCTTCTGCTCTCTACACCAACAACAAATTCGCCTCGATAAAATCAAACAACACACAATATTGGAGCAATTCAATTGATTGAGGGCTTTCGTTGTTTGTAGTATGCAGTATAATTCCACCAAATCAAAACCAGGAAATACAATAATAAGTCACAATAGCTTCGAATTCGTGAAATAATATCAAGAAATTTGAGGATCCGATTCGTGGTTGAATTAAACACCGATTGATGTAAGTAACTGAGGATAGATTGATTTATAACGTGATAATACTAATAAATTCGACAAAAAGTTTGATTAAGAACACAGATCTGAAAATTGAACAAGTAGATCTGACCTAGGGTTCCGGTATTTATAGAACAACGTTTGATCTACAAATTGGAGGAGTTTTATAACAAAAACTCGTTGCTGGAGCGAAAGTTTTTTTGAAACAGGATGTCTTTTATACAAAAAGATGTAATCGAAGTCTATATATGAGAGGAGCAGAAGGAGCAGGAGGGAGCGAGGGAGAGACGGGGCTGAGAGAATGGGGAGGAAAGTTGTGAGAATTGGGGATAAGAAGGGGCTGAAGGGCCGGCGTCAATCATGTCGCTCCAAAGGCCCTTTATTTATTGTCTTCCCATTTTGCCCCTGCTCCGTGTTCCGATCTTTTCGTTGCCAATGACTTTTTTTTTCTTAAACTTGGAGTGCAATTGTACTGTTCCCACCGTCTCATCATTCTTAAAAATATTTTCCTGAAAAGAATATATATATTTCATCTCATATTAATTATAATTTTTTTATTTGATTATTTTTGAAAAAATATAATTTTTTAAATTTTTTAATATTAAAAATATCAAGCTATAATATATTCATTATCTTTTCTCATATGTATTATAATAAATCCTACCATCATTAAAAAAATATTCTTTTTTAATTAAAATTTACATAAATCAAAACGTCTCAATACATATGGGACGGAAAAAATATTATTTAACATATATTTTAATGATTATAATTAATTGCTTATAATTATTGTAAAGCACAAAACTTATTGTCTAACCAGTGTTTCATTACAAACTTACGGAAAATGATAATAGACTTGCAAAAATAGATATTTTTTCAGATAAATAATGATATATTATTAAAAGTATCCCATATAAATTATAATTTTTTTATTAGTGATAATTATTTCATGACTAAACATCTAAAATATCTCTATTTTTTATTATATATTTTTCTTCATCATGTTTTTATCTTTTTCCACTCACTCATATTTTTTTATCCACATTCACAAAGGTAAATTTGTCCAAACACCGTTCATTCGCAATACAATATCTTCCTTGTGCATCGCTAAAATTGTTTTTTTGGAGAGAGATGCTATTTCACCAATCGAGTCACAGGTATCTAACATATGCATACCTAATCCACAAAGTGGTGACGAAAGGTAAAGTAAATATTTCCTTCGTTCAAAATTATTGCATCGTTTTATGAAAACGGTACGTCCCAAATTATTTGTAATATTTTCATATTTGCAAAGTATTATGTGATTGATAATTAAAAAAGATGCAAAGATAAGTATTACATGGTTAAGAATTATAGTTAAAAGACGAAGGAGCTAAATCTATATTTGCGTGGATAAAATGAATATTATAATTATATTGAGACAGAGATTGTACATATATTCATAATCGTGACGAGTTAAACTTTCGTAATTTATTCAAGACGGATGGAATATTATTTAATTTTTTCTTAATGATAGTCAAAATTCATATCAATAGATACACATAGTCAAACTATTGTAAGAATAGTGGGACAGATATAATATGAATAAGTAGTTTCTATTTTATAATGTACTCCCGTATAACATACTTCTTTTTGGATTGTTTTAAAATATTATTTTAAAATAGATAATGATCTTGAACTTTCAATATTTTTAACATCTGATAAAAAAAATCAACGTAAGCATGAAACTATCCATGGACCAATCCCATAATATGTTCATGAGAGGAAAAAGATAAAAAATAAGTAGCTTTAAGAATTGAGAACTTAGGATGAGGAGATTGATGATTACTATGAAGGGAAATTGACATGGACGACATCCGTAACGTCCAGTTTTTTTACATAAATATGATGTTGGGGCATTCTATAGTGAGAGTATAAATTGACCTCGATACACTCATCGTGACAATATTCTTTATTTTTTAGATCGGATGGAGCAATTATATAGAGCTCCAGTACTTGATGTAACTAAAAACAAAAACCACAAAACCAATGTACGAGTTGATTTGCAAATACCGCATGGTGTATTTTTTGAAATGATTCCTGACCATGATAACAAAAGTGTATCTCTTTTCATGTCGAATGGTGTCTCTAACTCATAAACATTATAAGGACCCCTTTCATTGGATTAATAGACAATGCTTACATGTACTCATGACTAAGTGTAATAAATTATTATTGATTGTAATTTTATAATTAATAGTTTAATATTTGATAAAACAATAAATTTTAATTATTTTGTTAGGTTAAAGATAGTTTTGATTTCTTATCTAAGAAAAAAACAGTTTCAAATTACTTATTATTAACAAAAAAAAATTACTTAAAGTTGCAGTTACAATAGTTACAAGACATGTCAAAACACTTTTCAAACATCACAAAAATTATTTAAATTTAATTTTGATTAATTTTAAGCTTGGCCAAAAGGCCCTAAGTAATAAATAAAAATATAAAAAGAAATAACGTGAATAAATAAACAATGATACGAGCTCTCCTCTGCTAACGAGAATACTAGCGACAAAGTGACATAAGCAAAACTAAAGAAGAAGACTGATGGACAGGAAGAGAATCAATTCATGTCTAGCATGTGACCCATGACCCGTAAGAAGTGTCGATAGGACCAAGCAAGAGTATTGTTTTAAACTATTCAAAGATATGCTCAACTTATTCATTTTGGAATTGTTAGACGATATGAAGTTTGACCGTAGTCCAACGCATGAAATGAGACCGGTCCACATCATCAAGACGGAGTAAGGAGTTGGAGAACTTCGCAAGGAAAATGGATAAAGTAACTAATTAGGCCTTCGACATGATTTGCTTCCATGTTATCCGCCATAATTATTTAGATTTTTTCTTTTTCTTTTATCTGTTCGTATATTTTGAGTATTTGAGTTTTTTTTAAGATAATGAATGAAAAATTACTCTTTCTCTTAATTTTTTTGAAAAACTTTCGACTTATCATGATTGACACTGAATTAAAAAAAAAAAAAGAATATAATCTATCGAAGTATTTTGATTCGTTTCATTCAAAACATGATAACATATGATATATATTGAATGTGCTGAAGAAGCATTTGAAATCTCTTGGGGAGGAAGGAAATGAGTGTAAGGGGAGAATTTATGACCGTTGCATGGCTGTAATAAATTCGCGTTATCATTTGAGATTTGTTCTTTTTCTCCTTTGTTCATGTAAAGTCAAATGTTGGAAATGGGCAAGTTTGAAAAAGAGAAGCGGGATTGGGTCGACAACCGTTCAATTACCCCACCCCACCCCACCCCCGGTTCAATCCCTTTTCCTTTCCTTTCGAACACATTCTATCAGACAAACCCTTGTCCACACACATACACTCTCCAGCTTCCCAACAAACCCACAACTTTAATCAAGAACTCAACTTGGATAATCGGATTCAGAGAGAGAATCAGATTTCGATGATTGGATGATTGCTGGCATTCGTTGTTGTAGTATAGCACCGTCTCATCCCCATAGGAGAGAGAGAGAGAGGGAAACGCACAAGGGAATTTTCTCCGAAGCTTGATTTCAAGGTCGAAGACCGGGTTAGGGTTTCTGGATCTATTCTGCATCCTAACTTTTTCCCATCGTGCTTGATAAAACCCCATTTCGAGGTTCGGATTAAGCCAACTTTTCAGGTAATATACTCCCAATTGGCTGAACTTTCCCGACCTCTCATTCTTGATTTGAATTGAGTGAGATGTGTGGATGTTTAGGATGGTCAAGGACGCTAAATCTTCGCGAAGTATGGATCAGGCCGACGAGGAGATGGAGAATGTACCCTTGAACCCTAACGACCCCCCTCCATGTCTGCCCAATCTCGATGCCTCCAGGGCTCCGTTGAATTCCATGCCAGAGTCTACTCATAACTCCAGGATTGATGTGGCCCGTGAGGTGGGAGGAAAAAGTAGGGTTGATATTAGGACTACTCCCGTCAAGACTAAGGGCAAGGCTCCAGATTCCGCATCTTTGCCTCTTCGCACACCTGAGAAGCAAGGAAATTCGGTTCCGGCAAGGAATAGGTTTGGGTGGTTCACTTCCAAGGAGCCTCGCAACGAGGGCAAGCCTCATTTGGCCAAGTATGTCTCACAAACCCAATTTAGCAGGAATGCAGGTAGTTCCGTGAATTCGACAACAGATGTGAGTAGAACTACAGCAATGGGAGCAGCCACCAGCGGTTTCTCGGAAAGCACTTCGGTCCAGAGCACACCCACCAAGAGTGTTAGCAAGCCACCAAATCCTGGATCCCGATATACGGCCACAGGGACTTCAACACGTGCTGCTATTTATGGTGCTTTCTCTAAAGGTGTTTCCGTTACCAGTGCTACCACGGCCTTGACTGCTACTGATGTGCCTCATTTTGATCTTAAAGAAGATCCATCATTTTGGAAGGATCACAATGTCCAGGTAATTGCATTTTGAATACTTTGGTGTATGTTTCAGCTTTTGAGAAAATCTAAAGGTTAAGCTCACCATTGCTTTATTTTTTGTAGGTTATTATACGTGTACGTCCACTTAATAGCCTAGAAAAGAGTATGCATGGTTACCACAGGTGTGTGAGGCAGGACAGTGCTCAACGCATTACTTGGACAGGACAACCAGACGCTCGATTCACATTTGACCATGTGGCCTGTGAATCCATGGATCAGGTGATATATTAGATTCATAATGAGAAATTGTGGACTGCCAAGTTAAGTTTTGACTTCAGATACAGCAGAATGAGAAATTGTCTGAAACATTGCAGGAAACTCTTTTCCGGATAGCTGGTTTACCCATGGTTGAGAACTGCTTATCTGGATACAATAGCTGTATGTTTGCTTATGGTCAGGTAACTCTTTTCTGGGTAGTGGCTGATCTTAAAAAAGAAAGTAGTTGTTTTCTGGGCAGTGGCTGATGTTAAAAAAGAAAGACGTTTCTTCTCTTTTTCCCCTAATGAGTAATGACACTATCTACATACTAACGGTATCTGAGGAAATTTCCCAGAGCTAATGTTCTTTCCTGCATCAAAGTACTGCAAGTAGATGTCTTGATACCAAAATATTGCCCAGTAGATTTCTTCCTGATAGAACCACTGCATAATGAGAGGTGAGCCCCCAAGGGGGTTGCATATTCATTCATATGTTTGCTGCTAATATCCTCTACATGTCCGAATGAGGGGACTCGTATGGCTATGTCTTATGAGTATGACTGAGTCGAAATCACATAGCGGTGCGACGGACTTTTGAGAAAGTTGTTGTATTCCCCTTTATCCTTATGATTTGAAGTTCAACAAGGAAAAAATTGGCATCCCTCAAAAAGATTAGAGGGAGTACAGTACGCAGCTTTCAACTTGGGAGCTGATCAGCGTCAAGTGTTTCAAGAGTGCTCAAGCTTTCATAAACATTTGACTTCCTTTGCCTATCAACCAAGAAAAGACGTTATCTACCTCTAACAGTATGGGATCTTTTATTTAAAAAAAAAAAAAAAACTTCCTTTAGCAGCTCACTGCACGTGATCAATCTTTAGCCAAAAGTAATGTTTTGTTCTGTTCCACCAATCTTAACGGGCTTATGTTTTAACTTTTATTTGTTCTACTTTTTCATGCAGACTGGAAGTGGGAAGACATATACGATGCTGGGCGAGATAGGGGATCTATTATTCAAGCCCAGTCCAAATCGTGGAATGACACCACGAACATTTGAGTTTTTATTTGATAGAATTAGAGCAGTGAGTATACGTGATGATTCATGATTCATGATTCATTTTGGCAATATTTGATTCAGTTTTTGATTTTCTCCTCCTTACATTCTGGAGTGAATCTTACACTTTCAGGAAGAGGAAAGCCGGAGAGAAGAGAAGTTGAGGTATAGTTGCAAGTGCTCTTTCTTGGAGATATATAATGAACAGATAACTGATCTCCTGGATCCATTGTCAACGAATTTGCTTGTAAGCTTTGCTTTAAGGAACTTCATTGCTTAGTTTACATGTGTTTCCTTTTTTTCCATTGGATAATTTGTTGTTATTGGTAAGTAGCTGCGGGAGGATGCTCGCAAAGGTGTTTATGTTGAGAACCTTTCGGAGTTTGAAGTTCATACAGTAACGGATATTCTAAGACTTCTTGCCCAGGTTTGTTCAGTTAATCCCTCAATGTTTATATTGCGGCAATATCCTGAATACCTGATGCCCATTAATTCTCGAAATGATGCAACAGGGTTCTTCTAACAGAAGAGTTGCAGCAACCAATATGAATAGAGAAAGCAGTCGTTCGCACAGTGTCTTCACTTGCATAATTGAGAGCGCCTGGGAGAGAGATTCGACAACAAATACAAGATTCGCTCGGCTAAATCTTGTAGATCTGGCTGGATCTGAGAGGTAATTCACTTGCATTTGCAAATATCCCTCTTGTACTTTGTGCTTAGAGAAGGATCATGGTTAACAGGTTGTGGTTAAGGATTGAGTATTCACTATTCTGGTAAAATTTCTTTGCAGGCAGAAAGCTTCTGGCGCTGAGGGGGAAAGACTGAAAGAAGCTGCAAATATAAATAAGTCCTTGTCTACATTAGGGTAATTGGTGCAATGACAGAAGGAAAAATTACCCACCAAGTTTGCATGTTTTTTTCTTTTTCAACTAACTTGGTGTGCCAGCCCTTTTCACTACTGGTATTAACTATAATGTGCAGTCATGTTATAATGGTTCTAGTGGATGTGGCTCATGGGAAGCCGAGGCATGTTCCATACAGGGATTCCAGGCTGACTTTTCTCCTGCAGGTTGATCCTATGCTATCAATGTCACTGCTTTCTTAAGTATTTCAGCAGTGGATTTACCATGAGGGCTATGAAATGCAGGATTCGCTTGGTGGCAATTCAAAGACAATGATAATAGCCAACATCAGCCCTTCTATATGGTTAGCTCTTTCTTGTGCATCTATCTTGTAGTACTGAGTTCTAGACCTATAAAAAAATGCCCTGTTTCTCACTCAGTCCTCTCCCACAGCTGTGCAGCGGAAACATTGAATACACTGAAGTTTGCACAAAGAGCAAAACTCATTCAGAACAATGTTAGTTACTGCCATCATGTTTTCAGATTGTTCCATATCTGACAGATCAAGTTGAATTTTCTGATTTGTTCTTCATCTTTCATGAAGGCTGTAGTGAATGAGGATTCTGCTGCGAATGTTGTTGCTCTCCAACTTCAAATATGCCTTTTACAAGTTAGTTTCGCATATGAAATTCTGAACCCTGTTTCCTAATTGAGTACTCAAATTGAAACACATCAACATTAAGGTCGATCAATGTTTTTGTGGAGCAGGAGGAACTGATGGCTCTCAAGCATCAAAATGTCTCCAGGACGTTATCATTTGATCCTGTCCTTGGAGATAAAGTGGAAGATGGGAGTATTTGCAGCAATAAGGTACCAGAAAGGAGTCATCCAACCTCTGAACAGGTATGGTAACCGTTGCTTTTTCTAGGTTAGTTCAGAAAAGCTTGTAGCGAACATTATACTATCTTGTGAAAGTCCCACACTTTGAAAATCGAAACATTCTAAGAAAGCATTGCATTCAGTTAAAGCCATTAGAGGCCATGCTAGCCGGCGCTTTGAGAAGGGAGCATGTGGCAGAAACTTCTATCAAGCAGCTTGAAGTTGAGATCGAACAGTTGACCCGTCTGGTAAGTTGTTATATTACATAGAAAAAATATCCACAAGGTAAACCATAATTTTGCAATGAAGGAGGTAGCTGGTGGCATGTTTTGTATGATGCTTATTTTTCCCAAACCTTTCACAGGTTCATCAACGAGAAGACGATATGAGAGCCACAAGAATGATGCTGAAGTTTAGAGAAGACAAGATTCAAAGAATGGAGGCCCTTCTTGGTGAATTATTACCTGTTGATGCTTACTTATTAGACGAGAACTCTGCTCTGTCAGAAGAGATTCAGTTGCTTCGAGCTAAAGTTGATCGTAATCCAGAAGTTACTCGCTTTGCTCTAGAAAATATCCGGCTTTTGGACCAGCTAAGGAAGTATGTTGATCTAACCTTGGAGAAAGTTTTGCTCCTGCAGGCATGAATTCAACCCGATCTCTTTCCCTTTTTGTATGTAGGTTTCAAGATTTCAATGAAGGGGAGAGAGAGACTCTGTTGGCTGAATTGTCTCAAATGCGGGATCAGGTGTCTTTTTTTTTTCATATCCTGAAGGATACCTGCTGCTCTTCTGTTTCCTTCCCATATTGGTTTCTTATTACTTCATATTTTACAGGTTATCCATTTGCTTGAATGCAGTACTGAGCAGATTGATCATTTAAAGGTGCTCAAGCCTCCTCAGGTACAAAGAAGTGTGTATATGTTATATTTTGTGTCCATTTCAGTTCTGAGGCTCAATATATTATGAAATTATTATGATAACCTCGCATTGTATGGGGGACTCTGGGTAATGGTGAAGGAAAGGATTCACTCCAACTTGAGGTGCCTTTAGTTACTGCTATTTTCAGATTGTTTTGCTTTTAGTAAAATTTGATTCTTAACCACCTCTTTTCTTTGGTACAGATGGATCGTTCCCTAATTGAATTAGCAGAGTGTCGTAGTAAACTGACTTCTTGCTTGGAAACTAATGCGAAATTAACTAGGTAATGTGTTTCTTCTTGTTTGCTATGGTTTCTGTGCTACTTTTGCCTCTATTTTTTTATATGTTCAACTGAAATCTTCCTGCTGCAGAGAAATCGATGATTTGCATGCTTTGCTAAACAATAGAGGGCACACTGGACCGATTAAGGTGGTAAATCTTGATGTCAAATTTTTTTTGATTTATTTTGGGATTCTTTCCATAATTTCCTCTAATTTTCAGGAATCCACACCAGATATTCCAACACTTCAAGCTCGATTACTTTGTACCGATGGAACACGAGGAAATGAGGGTGCAAACCAAAATCCGATGAAGCATGCAGATGACTTGGTGAATTTGGAGTTGGAGTTGGACATAGTAAAAATTATACTCAAAGAAGAGAGATCATGCCGGATTAAAATGGAGGAAACCACATCACGCTTGACGAGAGAGCTCGAGTTGGCTCATGAGAGTGCTTCGCTGATAGGCAAGCAATATGAGCTTGTCAAAGAGGAGCTGAAAGAAGCAAAAACTATCATAGAAGCTCTTGAGTCCACGCAACTTTTTTCTATAAGTCAGATAGAGGATCTCAGGAGTGAAAATGCCCGCCACATGGAGCTTTTACGCAAGCAAGATCTTGAAATATCTGAACTGAAGGTTCAATTATGCTTCAAAGAGTCTGGCATCACAAGCTTGAAGAATTCTGATTGTTTTGATTCTCCGCTGCAGTCCAAATTGAACATGATGAAAACATCACTTGATATGGCCAAGAAGCTAAATATGTGGTACCAATGTGACCAAGCAAACCAGTTGTCTACTCAGGACGAAATGGATGAAGTTCGTCGGCAGGCAGAAGCAGAAACCGCCGAAGTAATTGTCTGCTTGCAGGCAGATCTTTCAACTTTGGAGCAGCAGGTTCAAGAGAGTGAGATGAAAAAGAAAGAGACCGAGAATAGGCTGGTGGTTATGGAAGCTGAGTTGAGGGAGCTTTACGACAACATAAATGTGATGAAGCGTGATAATGAAAACCTAAGCGAAGAACTTAAGAGGAAGGAGAAGGAGATTACTCTACTGTCGAAAGACTGGGAGATGCTAGGAAATGAGATTGAAACTGCGCTGCTGGATGGGCATGAGGCACTCATAGATGCTTCTGGTCATATGAGCTCCATCGATGGCTCTCTTCCCCAAGAAAGAAGACAGATTTCTGAACAGGTTGGAAGAATGATTAAGCAGCTCTCTGAAAAGGACTTGTTTATTGGAGAATTGAACAGATGTCTAGAAGACGCATCTAATCAAAGAAATGATACCGAACACATGCTGAAGTCTCTCAAAGGTGCAGCCTTGGCCATAACAGAGTCGCATCAGCAAGAGTTCTGTGAGAAGGAGAACGATATTCTTAACTTGAAGGCAGAGTTGCATGCAAAAGCTTCATGTATAACAGAGTTGGAGAAGAGAATTGAATTAGATCGATATCAGTTGAAGCAGGCTTCAGCTTGTGCAACAGCGGCTTTTGTGATGGTAAACAGATTGTCAGAGGTGAAGTCCAGTCATCTTGAAGTTTCGAGGGCCATGGATGATCAACTAAGAGAGGCAATTCAAATGAACAAGTTGAAGGACATGTCTCTCTGTCATCAAGCTGAGATAATAGAAGAAACAGAGAAAGAAGTTCTGAGGTTAAATGCGGAGTTGACTGCAATCTTTTCAATCAAGTCAGAGCTCGAGAAGCGAATTGAATCAGATTGTTATCAAATTAATAGAACATCTACTTGTGCTACAGCGGCATTTCTAGTTGTGAAGAGACTGTGTGAGCTTAATTCCTTTCATCTTGATGCCTCGGAGCGGATTGATCTCCAGCTGAGGGAGACAATGAAAATGAACCAGGAAAAAGACATACATATAAGTCAACAGGCTGCTGCCATTGAAGAAGCAGAGAGACGTGCTCAACGTGGTGATGAAGCAGAGAAAGAAGTCCTACGGTTAAGGTCAGAGTTGAATGCGAAATCTTTAATGCAAAGAAGACTCAAAGAGCAGGATGAATATGACATTTTGGGGGCTAAAGAAAAACTGGTTGAGCTCAAGGCAGGGGTTTCTAATATGAAGTCGTCCATGAATGTAAGTCAATATTTTCTACCCCTGTCAGATAATGTAGCCATCACAGCTTCAGTTGTTAGTTTCAATTCCTTTTTTTCCCCATCATTCACCATACTCCCATTCGTCTAATGCAAGTTGGCTGATGTTCTATGAACTGCCAAAAGAATCAAACAAGACTGATAACGTTCTTTCCTTTTCTTAGGATAACAAGTCACCAAAATTTATCATGGTATGCTTCTCATTATCTATATGGGCCTTGATGCAGTTACACAATGAAGCAAATTCCCCTAAGGCTGTTTGTTACTCTGTTCCGCACTTGGCAAATGATGCGCATGAACCTGTTGACAATAATCGTTCTGCCTATGAATGTGAAGAGAGGAATTTGCAATACAAGGATACCAGTGAGAAAGATGTTACAATTCTTCTTCTTAGAAAAGAAATTGAGTCTGCAATTGACAGTTTAAAGGCAGTGCAATTAGAAGTGGCTTGTCTTTGTGCTGAGAAAGAAAAGAATTATAAGTCAGATAAACGGGCTCGAGAGAGCATGGAGATGTTGAAGGTTCAGGTCCTTGCACTGGAAGGGTCCTTTGTTGATTTTGAAAAGCAATGTGGTACGAAAATGATGAATTTGAACCATAAGCTTCTAAAGACACAGCAATCTGCTGAAGAGACTGTTACTTACTGGTACCAAAGAAAAGAGGTACTCCATTTCTTTCTTTCTCTTCCTTCTTTATTTTCTAATACTTCTCAAATAGTTTTATCCAAAAAAAAAAAAAACTTCTCAAATTGTTACTGCTTCTAATATTTACACGTTAGTTCTTGTAGGAATCATTTATCTATGCTTCTTGTTTCCACCTTGCTGTCACTGTTAGTGTATAGAAGCATGACACTGTTAGTGTGTAGAAGGGTTAACCAATTCTTATGACATGTTTTATTTCAAATTCTATCTTGAAAGAATGCAATGAAGTTGGAAACTTAATAAAGCCCTGTTAATTCTTGTTCGAACTTGATATGAAAAAACAAGAGGAACAAAAGAGGATACACCATGACCGATGCACAAACGACTTCAAAGGGTTCCAACTGTAGCCTTCAAGATCTTGAAGTCACTGGGAGAACTATTTTCTCCTGACATTTTAGGCAATTGTCACATCCATATTTCAAGGCCCTATTTTCTCCTGTTGACCTTTATTTGCATTCTTATGGTCCTCTATTGTATGATTCACTTCATGCTTTGAACAGTTGCTCAAGTCTGAGCTCAATGATGCTAAGATAGCCATGGCTCAGAAAATGGCTGAGGCTTCTTGCCTTCTCAGTAGGTATAAAGAAGTCCAGGATACCATGGAGGAAGCAGATATGATGATCAACGGATTGATGATGGCAAATGAAAAAATGAAGCTTGAGATAGAGGACCTGAAGAAGAATGGCGCCATGTTAAGAATAGAGAAAGAATGCCTTGCCACTGAAACTCGTAGATTGCAAGCTTCGGGAGAATTGAAGGATCAGCAATACAACCTACTTGAAAAGCAATTTGATAAGGATTCATCTGAAACGAGATCCCTTGTTGAAGAGTTGGAGGGGTTTCTCCCTCAGGTTTTTCAGCTTGCGTCTGAGGAAAGCTTTGCGTCAACAATTGATAATTTTCGCCACATGAAATTGCAATTTCAGAAGTTCACAGATTTGATATGGTCATGGATCGAGGAGATTTGGTCCGAAATTATTCTCAAGGAATGTGCTGCGTCTGTGTTACAGCTTTGCCATATGGGAGCATTGATGGAGGTGGTAAATGAGCTCAAAGGAGAGAATAGGCAATTTGGATGTGTTCTGATTGAATCAAACTCTCATGCTTCTGACTTGGAGGATCAAAATATGAAATTAAAAGAGCAGCTTGATATCTGCACCCTAGCTACAGGCAAAGAATTGGCTGATATGGAGAAAAGCTTTGATCTTATCTCGAGAAAAGAAGATGAAACTGAGAGACTCAGTGCAAGGCTAACCATTTTTGAGGAAAAAATCAGATATCTTAAGCTTCAGGAGAAGTTCTTGCTGGAAAGATCTGAATGTATGGGGTCAAAGTTAGATGTTTTAATGAAGGATCTCGATGTGACTAGTGCATATTCCCTTCGCAAGCAAGTGGAACTGCATAAACATAATGAGAATCTTGGATGTCAGGCTGAAAATCTGATGATCAATCTATTTGGAAAAGAAGTTGAATTGCTGGTCTTGGCTTCAGAGTTTAACCAAGTGGCTCAGGTAAAAGCTGACATGGAAATTAAGCAAATCACCTGGTGCAGAGCGCTTGAGGACTTGAAAAAGGAGTTCATTACCCTTGCTATTTTCGTGGATTTGAGAGAGGATGTCTTGTTGAATAACGAAATTGAGGTTGCTGACCTGCTGAAAGAGATTGACAAAATGAAAATGCTTGTGGACAGGAGTAAGTTCGTTGAAGAAGAGAAATTCAGGCTAGAGAATGAGCTAGAGGAATTGAAGAGAGAGAACTGCATGCTTCTAAGAAATTTCCATGAGGAAGAATCCAAAGTTGAGCTCTCAGCTAATAGTGTAAAAAAGCTTAATGCCGAAAACTGTGAATTAAGAGGAAGCATTCATGACTTGGAGTCACAAGTTGCACAACTGAAGCAGGACCTAGACTCAAAGATGGAAATTTTGAATGACCTTGAACGTTCTCAAACTTGCATCTCTGAAGAACTGGCAAATAACTTCCGGGAATCGCAACAGTATGCCATCAAAGTTGATGTTTTGCAGAAGGAAAATGTTTTCTTGAAGAATGAGCTCCGATTTCTCATGGAGAGCAAAGATGAAGTCTTATGTCTGTCAACTACCAACACTGTGAAGTGTTCCAATTCGATTGAAGTTTCTGATATGCGATGTGAAACGATATTCTCTCTGCTTGATGAAAAGGTCATGAGATTATCAGATCAAATTGCTCAGGATGCGTGTGAGAATGTGGGGATTTTGTCCAGATTTATGGAAGAGCTGGATACACTTTGCTGCATCAAAGACGACATTCTATCTCAAAATTTCTCTTTATCGGCTGAGTTGCTCCGAAAGGATGAAGTCGTAGAAGGGTTACTGTTTGATCTCAGGCTCTTGCAAGAATCTTCTGCTTCTGCTCGAGATCAACAAACTGAGATTGAAGATTTGGTGGCTTCTCTTGAATCAAAGGATGAACAATTAGCAATTAGGCTGCATGAACTCAGTGAAGCTGTTGCTCATGGCCATACGCTAGAAACCCAGCTGAAGGAAACTGTTGACAAAGTTTCAACTTTGGAGATGAATTTATCAACAACTAGTCAATCACTGAAGTTGTCAACTGCTGAAAATATGGAGCTCAGGTCTAGTATCGATCAAATTGCAGCACAAAAGGTCCTCATTGAGAATGAACTTACAGAGAAGAGAAAGGTTATTGATACTTTAGAAACTGAACTTTGTGCAATGGAGAAGAATCTCGATCAAGTAAATAATTTGAACGAGTCTCTGAAGAGTAGCCTTGATGAAGTTACATGTGAGAGACACCAGCTTCATGACCAGCTTCTTCTCATGGAAAAGAAGCTGGAAACCGCACTTGCTCTTGCTGAGCAAAATGAAGCAATGGCTGTGGAAGCTCAACAGGTTTTTAAACATCCTTCTTTTCCTGCAAATTTTGTTTTTTAACTGTGGGATAAAATAATAGATGTTTAATGGTTCATGCTCACTACACATCTATTATAATTTTAGATTGCTGCCTCCAGAAGTACATACGCAGAAGAGAAAGAAGAGGAGGTACATCTTCTGGAGATTTCTGTGCAAGAATTAGATTCTACTATCAATGTCCTGGAAAACAAGGTGGCTTTAATGGCTCCATTTTTTTTTTCCCTATTTTGTGGTCGGAAGAGATTTCTTTTTAGACATGGTTAATTTTGTGTCTTTCCTCTGCAATGATTTAAATTTGTAAGGTTGATATCCTCAAAGGAGAAGTAGAAAGGCATAGACTACAGACTGAGGAGCTGCAAATAGAGCTCCATTCCTTAAAGGATCAGCTGCAAAATGTTAATGATGCTGACGCCGACATAAAAAGGTTTTGAAGCTTCACTTTTATTTCCCTCGATTACTTGACAAACTGGAAAGAGATTAACTGTTGATATCTTATTTTTAGGCACTTAGACGAAAAAGAGAATAATCTTCAAGATGCCTTAAAGAAAATACGCAACCTGGAAAACGACCTGGCTAACAAGAATACTGAGGTGGTATATTTTGTCACACATTTCTCCTCGGTCTGGAACTTGGTTATCTATCTCAAATGTGCCTCATCTTATTAATACAGTGTTTGTCTGTGTTGCAGATTGCTCAGTGTAAAGCGCACATCTCTGAGTTAAATTTGCATGCAGAGGCACAGGCATGTGAATACAAGAAAAAGGTGTTCTAATATCTTTTTATTTTTCTAATTTCCATATGCTGGTCTATTGTTGCATGTTAGTAGCTGAACAGAAGTGCCCTTACAGAATCAGTGGTCTTTTCTGCATGCTTGACGTCTTTATGCTTGATTACACAGTTCAAGGAATTGGAAGCAATGGCCGAACAAGCTAAAGCAGAAGGCTCAGCTAGCCATGGTCAGACTTTATCATGCAGCAAGCTGGAGAAAAATGCAACAAGATCAAGGGGCTCTAGTTCTCCTTTCAAGTGCATCGGATTGGGATTGGCACAACAACTAAAATTTGAGAAGGATGAGGAGCTAAGTTCTGATAGGCTGCGGGTGGAAGAGCTAGAAGCTTTAGCTGCAAGTAGACAGAAAGAAGTAAGTTTGGCACCGAATGGTTAGGGGTCTGATGATGCCTTGAAACAACAGTTTTATTCTACTCATTCTTACTATTGCTCGGCGTTGGCTAGATTTTCACTCTGAATGCAAGGTTAGCAGCTGCAGAGAGCATGACACATGATGTTATCCGAGATTTATTAGGAGTAAAATTGGACATGAGTAGCAGCTATATGGTAAGTCTTGCAAATTTTGTCAATCATTTTTAGTCTTATTATTCGAGCCACTGTAGCATGATCGATCAATTTTGGGACCCCTCTACAACCGATCTGAAAAGTCAAGAGAATCACCAGGGTTTCTGCTGCATGCACACTGGAAAAGCATGTTGTTGAGGGGTACCTTATTTTGAACATCTTTCCATGATGGTTTTTTCTTTTTCTAACGATCTACTTCACTGCAGTCCTTGTTTAACAGCCAACAAGCGGTAAAGACAGCAGAGAAGTCTCAGCTCGACACTGTAGCGTCCCAAGCAAGGGTAAGCTGGTTTTTTCTCAGCACATATTCCAGCAATGTGATCAGTATCCTAACTCGTTTAAGTTGCTCTTAGGAGGAGGAAGTAAACAAGCTAACGAAGCAGCTGAATGAGTTAATCGAAGAGAGAAAAGAGTAGGCAACTGTCCTTGCATCTCTTGATTCCTCTATCCCTTGACTATTAAGTGTCCCATATCCTCAGCTAAATTTCGTTCTGCCTAACTTTTAGATGGCTGGAGGAAATAGATAACAGGCAGGCGGAGCTCACCGCGGCACATATAATGCTAGAGAAGCTGCAGCAGCAAGATAGATTACTCACAGCTGAAAATGAGATATTGAAGGTTTGAATACTATGAACATGCTTAAGTCATTTCGTGAAGGAGATCGGTCATCTTATGTTTCTCGATGCCTCTCTGGCCTATACAGATGGAGACTGCAAAACACAAGCAAATGGAGCTGGAGTTTGAAGGAGAAGTAAAGAGGCTGTCTGGACAGCAGAGTCTTCAGCAGCGGATTCACCATCATGCTAAGATCAAGGCAAGCCAGATGTTTTGATCCCTTCCCGGTTGCTTGGATGGCTGGTGTACTAGTTAGCTCCTTTGTTCTAAATAGTGTACCTGCTGTTAGAAGTTAAATTCTAGAAGAAGCATATGGCGATATCCTTTTGTATCTAATCCATTTATCTTTGGAAATCTATACTCTAATCAACAGGAAGAAAACAATCAGCTGAAAGTCCAAAATGATGAACTCAGTGTTAGACTACGACGGGCTGAGGCTATCTTGTCACGTGCAAGGGAAGAGCTAGCTCGCTCTCGTGCCTGTAGAGTGAGGAGTCCCTATGTCATATTCGACGAGGAGCAGCGGCTGAAGGCTAAACTACAGGTCTAAATCAATTTCTGCTTTGGCTGACTTGATGTGATGATCGGTTTCGATCTGCTTGTGTATGGAAAATTTCACCTTCTGACCATATGATGCTTTTTTTTTTTTTTTTTTTAACAGGAATGTGAAGACGAAAGGCTACATCTTGCCCAAGAACTATTGGGCTTATGCACTAAAATTTTGAAGGTCAGTTGAACTATGAACCTTTAAACTATTTGTTTTTTCTCCCTTTCCCACTTCCCTGAGTGTTCACTTGGTCGGTTCAAGCCTTATCATGTTGTAGGAACCCGAAAGTGGGTTTTTTTGGCTTGACTGGTTATCTGATTTCTGAACTTCCAGGCGGCTGGTATTACAAACCCAGTTCCGGAGGTTAATCTTTCATTAGCGGAAGAAGCTCTCGAGCAGCTCGTCAGGCGGGTGGATGCATTGGAGAGAGAATTAGAGGATTTGAATCTAAAGGTGAAGGAATACCTCCTCTATTTTGTTTACATAGGGTGGGGTGCCAGGATAATTCTTACTACATGTGCAATTGATTTTGCTTGCCACTAACTATGTTAAAACGACGATCGAAACTTTGCAGCACAAGGTTGCTGGGGAAAGACTACGGTTGTCCGCAATTGAGTCACGATCTGTGCCATTAAGCCCGATGAAAGAGAATAGCTACCAGAGTCCAAGAAAAATGTCGAAGCCACCATATTATTTCTCTGCCGCAAATCGCTAGGTTTGTCCCTGCCGGATGGTGGAGGGACATGATGGATGAATTGGAGCTCTACTTGGGTTGTACTCTCTCTTTTCTGTATTTCAGTCGTCTGTTGTATAATTTTTATATATCATGCACATTGTCTACTACTAGTAGCCATAATGTAAAACATCAACAAACGTCAATGAGAAATTCTTTGAAAGAATTCCTTTTTCATTTTTTCTTCTCTCAACTTCCATGGAAGAGTGGTTCTCTCTAGTCTTCTCATACGTGGAAGCAGAGGCACAAATGTGAGGAATAGTCATAGATGAGAAAACAAAATGTGCGGGTTCACAGAATGCACATGTCCACATTTGAGCGCGAGTTGTGGATTGGTATTGAATTTTCAATATCTGCCCACAAGAATTCACACTCCCAAAATACCACGACAAATGGCTGTTACTTTTTACCAATTTTAGGTTTTCTCGGATGAAATAAAACAAAGGGCGTATGAGTGTGAGTTTTATTTGTGTCTTAGCTTTGATTGGAAGAATACATACTCGTGTAAGAAAGAGGAAGAGAGATCAGAAAAAAGAAGATGAATCAGCAAATTCAGAGCAAGGAGGAAGGGAAATCTCTTCTGTCGTGTCAACAACACCACAAAGGCAACAAGGCGACACCTGGCCAGGTCTCACATTCGAGTGGGCCGTTCAAGTTCAACGCCCACGCCCCGGAATTTGTGCCTTCGAGATCAACCAATGCCCATTCCCACGGCGAGATCTCCTTCCCCGGCGGTGCCACCGATGGAAGTTATTTCTATCATCCTTACTTGCAGTTTCTTGATGCGTCGTCCCCGGCTCTTCATCATCATCCTGATCAACACCAGCAACACTTGTTTTACTTCCCTCATGATCATCACGACATGTTTCGGTTTTTCCCCGATTCCTCCAACCTATCTGTTCCCAATTCGCCTTCCACCGCTGCCGCCCTCCTCCTCGTCGACGACCTTCAGCAAAAGATCATGAGACAGGTATACTTCTCTCAATCTTCCTTTGCTTTTTTTTTTATCCATTCCGTATGTTGCCTTGTTGGAGATTATGTGGCGCCCGGTTAAAGCATACAAATTAGGGTTTAGATTAGATGATATGATGGTAGAGCTTTGTGCCATTCGCCTCGGGAGGTATATTCATATCATGGTACTTCATAAGTCATGATCTCGTGCTTTTATGGTGTGAGTAATTCATAAATCGCTAGAAGTTTTCGAGGATTGAATCAACCAATGTGTCTTTCGTTACCAGCCAAATGTGAAAGACCAAGGATATGTTTAGAAATATTATCTTGATGACTTCTGTATGCTAACTATTACTCGGATATCCAACTTAATTCTCCTGTGTTTTCTTGCTATTGTAACTCCAATAAAGAAGATTTTGCTGCGTTTTGCAGGTTGACTACCTTTTCAGTGACTTAAGTTTACTGGCGAATGATACCATGGCAAAGCATGTAAGCAAAGATCCTGAAGGTTATGGTAAGAACTGAGGAGGGTTTTTTATTTTTTCTGGCGCCTTATTCATGCATATGTTTTACCAATTGTGAATGTTCGCTGTTGTGATAGTTCCACTGGCTGCCATTGCGTCTATGAAGAAAATCAAAGCCCTTGCAAACAATGACTATTATTTGATTGTTCAAGCTCTCCGCTCATCTACAAAGCTTGTAAGTTCTGTTATCTGTTCCCCTGTCCATATTAGATATAGCATTACAGAGCTTGTGATCTTGTATGTCCTGCTTGATTCATGCCTTGTGCAACTCGACCTGACCACACCTTGTGACATGTAATTTACTTTGGAACGTTTGAAGATGCTAAGCCCGGATGGAAAAAAGGTTAAAAGGAGAATCCCCTTTACTGAGCATTACAAAGACGATTTACAGGTATACTACTTGTTATTAATAGGATAAGAGATAAATGCTTTGCTACTTACTCGGACTCCTATTTGAGTATTTATGTCATTTGCCAAGGCAAAAGGATCGTTGCCAAGAAAAATGACAATAGTTTAGTACACGCTTACATGTACATGTAGTTCATCGTTGTAATCCTTGTCAATCTTCTGGTATTTTCTTTGCCTAGCTTGGACATATCTTTAGCCTCTGCCAACAGCCAATCATTAAATTAGCTCCACAAGTGAACTCATTCCTTTATTGAAGATGCAGACCATTTCTTTCCCTTTGCTGTAGTCAGAACAATCCAGTTCAAATCTTGACGTTAATGTAATAGAATTGTGTCTAATCTTACAGTGTCGCACTGTTGTGGCGGAAAACTTACCTGATGATCACTCCTATCAGAACCTTGAAAAAATATTTGGAGCAGTGGGGAGGTTTGATCTTGAGCTGCTCTCTTGGTATATGCGACTTTCTTTCACCTGTGAATTGATGATGGCAGTTTTGTATCTGCAGTGTGAAAGCCATTCGACTATGCCATCCTCAGGAAGCTAATGCTTCTCGTTCCAAGAGCGATCTTGTCATCTGTAACAAGGTACTGAAGTTTAAAGAATTAAATAAAGGTTAATGGGTGAACAGTTCATAAGCAAGTGATTCTCTATTAGTTTACTTTAGTGACCCACCCTCTTTTGGTTTCATATATATACAAGCTACACGCACTGGTGGAGTATGAGAATGCTGAGCTTGCTGAAAGAGCAGTATGTCATATTTCACTAAACCTGGTCTTTTATGCAAATTGTCATACACAAGGAGAAACAATAGTGCTGACAATTCCCTGATTACAAAACCAGGTTGAAAACTTGAACGATGAAAGAGATTGGAGAAAAGGCCTCCGAGTTAGGTTGCTGCTTAGATGCTCGGTCTGTTACATAGACTGTGAACTTATCTTACTTCCCTTATGCTTTATTGTTTCATACATACCCTTCTTCTGCGGACCTCACATTGATTGATGACTCCAACTCCAGCCAAAATCTGTGTTGAAGAGCAAGAAGTCAGAATTTGATGATTTTGTTGATGACGACGAAGTGTCATCTCCAGAGTCATTTGAAGACTCGTTGCATGCAAATATTGGTGACCTGGTTGGTGACAGCAATGTAAGTATCAGCTTGTTGTAGCATGCCTTGGAAGTTGGAAATGCTATTTGTTCCATCAAGAAGTTGATTGTTTCTTAAAACTCTTGTCGGATGCCACTCTTGTTAGGTGGAGGAAAATTCAGGCAGTGTAAAGAAAATTTTAGGGCGTGGCTGTGGGAAGGCTAAAGGGCGCGGACAAGTTCACAATGGGCGTGGCTTGCTGGGATCACCAGCTGCGCAACCAGGCAGTCCAATCCAGTTTGATCTTTTGGCGAAACAGGCGAGTAGAGGTCCGAGGATGCCAGATGGAACAAGGGGCTTCACCATGGGGCGCGGGAAGCCTTTGGCCGTGGTTACTTTTCCAGTCCAGCGAGGCAATTGACTGTTTATTTTTCTGCATAATATACATTTTCTCTATCATTCATTAAACTCAATCCCTTTTCTATGTGGGACTGGGAGGAGTAGTAGTTTCATATATTGATTAAAGTTGAATAACTGCTTGTTGAAGTGAGGGGTCATTGTTGAGGGAGTATACCTATGGATGCATGTACCATTTTTGAGAGAATGAACTTGTTCTCGAAATTTTTGCCATGCCCGTTGTTTATAAGCAAAGGGCAGGGACAAGTTGCTATGAAATGAAGGGAAGGGCCTGTTGTTTATAAGCAACTAGCTACTTCTACTTGCTCCGCCCTTGTGCCTTTGGCTATCTCATACAGTATACTTCTATTATCTGTACAGTTCGCGGTATAATACAAAAAATGAGAATTCAAAATAAAAAACAAAATTTGCAGTGTGTGTGGACCAGCATAAAAAGGAACAGGCAGAAGACATGTTTGCTGGTTTATTGGGAGTTAGTACACTACGCCCCTTTGTGCTTCGAATGACTTTTTCTACAGTAATATTGTCCGTACAAGACTCTTTCCTGTAATTGAACAGCAAGTTAGGATATGGTAATACGAGTATTACAGTTGATTAAATATTTTGATTTGACTGGGATTGAATTACTGGTCTCGAGAGAGTGGTGTACTCGAAGGGTGACAATAAGTGTAAAGTAGCAATAAGGGCAGTGTTGTAGACTGTGTAGCGCAAAGATAGTAGTAGTAGTACTACCGCTGGCTGCTGCTATATGACGAAGAGGATGCCCTCCCTGTCGTTTCTTTGTCCCTGCAATGTAATGTCATCATCATCACATATTCACATTCACCGCTGCTATTGTTTAGCTCGTCCCCTTCTCTTTTACCTTCACTGCACTACTCTGCAACGATTCCCTGCTGCTCTTCTCAAGCACAGAACGCTGCCTGCATTCAGACTCACCTGCGGTCAAGCACAGCTCATCAAACCCTAATAAACCCTTTTCATTCCTAAACCCTGAATCAGACCACCGCGAATCAAAGTAGTTACTATAACATGTTATGCTCCACTCTTCCTCTTTCTTTGGGGGTTCGCCATGCTAAATTTCTGGTGAATGTTACCATGAGAGGAGTAGTACTGGTACACATAATTTTGCTACAAGAGATCTCCCGATTGATCAGAAATTGAGCGAGTCCCAGTCAGCTAGGTGGCCGACTACCAGAGATAAAAGATGTCCAACAGTCCCTTTATGCAGGCGTCTACGTCTACGTCTTCGCCTCCTCCTCCGCCGCCGATGGTGGTGAGCGAACAACACTCGTACTCGGCGGTGGCTTCGAACCAGGGTTCGGTGGGGCCGGTGATAGGCGTGTTGATAGCCATTGTGATTCTCGGGGTTGTGGCGGCCATGATTGGGAGGCTGCTCAGCGGTAGGAGTATAATGGGGTACGGTGGTCATTTCGATGTGGATGCTTGGATGGACTCCAAATTCTCCTCCTGTCTCGACGGCCATGCCCATGCTCCGACCTCTCTCAGGCCTCTTTCGCCCGAGCCTCCCACACCTGCTGTTGAGGACAACGCAAGAGGAGCTAGGTAGTCGCCGGATCCAGTGAAGTGTACTCGCATGCTAATATCCACGATAGATCATTGGGTACCTACCTACCTACCTAATTGATGATGATAGATGATGACTGACGATGATAGATGATGGTGATGATGATGGGGTCATTTCATTCAATATTAAGAGTCGTATCATCATCATCATCATCTTGATCACTCATCATCATTGGTGTCTGGTGACACGTAAATCATATTCATCGGTCATCATATCCTTCTCCTTGGTTAGTTGATGTATCCTCCTCAACTTGTGTGACCTACTGTCCGCTGTTTTCTCATCATCTGTTTTGTTCTTCCCTTTTCTTTTGTGACCAGAGGAACACTGCAGGTATGGGGTTTGACTGATGTTTTAATAGTAGTGTTAGCCAAGCCAAGCCAATCTAGATAGATTGTTGTACTCTACAAGTCGTTTCTTTGTTTATAGTGCCCGTCGGCTTCTGTTACCAGTTGATCGTGCTTGTTTTTAGTTTAGGACGTGACTGTTCGCACTCTTTATTATATATAATGGACATTTGGTGTTTTGTTTTCCTTGTAGACACATGGTGGTAACTTCGTTTGTCAATGATTAAATGAGATTCCATGTGATAAAATGTCTCAATCATATATAGTTTGATTGTCGGGTTCACCATATCTATTTTGAACCTGGGCTACTAATCAAATAACAAGTACATCATGTAACATCTTTAAATAAATAAAAAAACACACACATGAACTTTAATAGTTACATGGTTAAAATCTGTTGTTATTTTTATATGATTGTTTGGGATAAGTATACATAAAAAAAAATGCTTGAAAGAGTCTTTAAATGAGACTTGTAAACAGGGAAGGAACAAAAGGAGCTTGGCAGATACGTAAACCGGATGATACTATCCTGTTGAATTGACTTGGCCCCTAACTGGCTGCCCAAAATGCGTGTGCAACACAACACAACACAACAGAACACATACTACATGATACATGGCGTGTTAGGTTAGGGTTCTGTTTTTGTTTTTCCGGTAATCTCTCTTTCTCTCTCTTTCTCTCTATTTCTCTCTATTCTCTCTCTCTCTCTCGTCTATCCATTAGTCTTCACTCCCATTTGGAGAGGGAGGGCGGGCGCAGTGAAGAAGAAAACAAATGGAGGAAGAGGAGGCGAAGGCAACAACAGAAGCTGAATCGGAGGTTGCAGGTGGGAGGCCGAGGTGCTACCTGGACATAAGCATCGGAGGCGACCTTGAAGGCAGGATCCTCGTCGAGCTCTTCACCGACGTCGTCCCCAAAACGGCTGAGAATTTCAGGGCTCTCTGCACCGGCGAAAAGGGCATTGGCCCCAACACCTCCGTCCCTCTTCACTACAAGGTCGGTCCTCTCGAATCTCAATCCCCTCTTTCTCCTCCTTCATCTTTCCCTTTCTTTTGAGTTGCTTTCTTATATACTTCTTGTCTTTCTACATGTTCCTCCATTGCTTTCTTGTCTGCTGATTGACTACAACAGCAATTACAAAAATTAAATTAAATTGAATTGAATTACGTATCATCTCGTCACTGTTAATCAATCATTATAATAGTAGGCCAAAATTTAGACTCACCCGCAGATTTCGGGCAGTGGTTTGCTCATTCTTCGAGCTGCAGTGTCTTTTCACTGCATTTGTTCCTTTGTCATGCCACTGATGAAAGTATGGGATGGTGAATCTTTCATTTTAGGGATGCCCTTTTCACCGTGTTATCAAGAGCTTTATGATCCAAGGCGGAGATATTTCCGCTGGAGATGGAACTGGAGGAGAATCCATCTATGGTTTGAAGTTTGAAGATGAGAACTTTGAACTCAAACACGAGAGGAAAGGGATGCTATCCATGGCTAATAGTGGCCCTAACACCAACGGCTCTCAGTTTTTCATCACCACCACTCGAACTTCCCACCTTGACGGCAAGCACGTTGTCTTTGGCAAAGTCATCAAAGGCATGGGAGTGGTTCGCTCTGTTGAGCACGTCACCACGGATCATAATGATCACCCCACTCAGGATGTTATTATTTCTGACTGTGGGCAGATTCCCGACGGTGCTGATGACGGGATCGCAAATTTTTTCAAAGATGGTGACGACTATCCCGACTGCCCTGCTGATCTTGATGAGACTCCTAATGAGCTCTCCTGGTGGATTACTTCTGTAGATTCCATCAAAGCTTTAGGAAATCAACACTTCAAGGTAAGAACTTGAAAAGGGTTTTGCTCTACTCCAGATTTGAGACCTGAGGCTGCAGTTCCGTCCTTGTCACAATTTCCCCCCCCCCCCCCCTTCCTTTCTATTTTGGATCCCATACTTCACTTAAGCTTACATTCCATTCCCCTGCAGAAGCAAGACTATAAAATGGCTCTTAGAAAATATCGTAAGGCTTTGCGCTACCTGGATGTATGTTGGGAGAAAGAAGGCATTGATGAAGGTTCGTTAGCTTTTGTGTGCCCTTGGTTACATCTATCCGTGCGCTTTCTTGTAGTGCCCTGTCGTTTTCCTTTTTATCTTTTTCCCTTTGAACTTGCATGTAATCTTTACCTGCCTTGCAGAGAAAAGTGCATCATTGAGGAAGACCAAGTCACAGATTTTCACTAACAGCTCTGTAAGTTTATAATCTTGTTCCTTCTTAAAGTGCCCTCTTCTCTGATTTTCACTAATTTATCCTGAGAAGCCAGTGATAACAGTTGCAGACGAAACCATGCAAAAATTGAATTACAGTCGTTTAAGCTGGTGCAAAAAAGCAGTAGTAGTACTGAATATATAAATGATGCCAGCTCTGATCTGGTGCGTGATATTTTCAGGCTTGTAAGTTGAAGCTTGGAGACCTGAAGGGGGCCCTGTTAGACACTGAATTTGCAATGCGTGATGGTGACGACAATGCAAAAGCTTTGTATCGCCAAGGGCAGGTTGGTTTATCAAGTTTCCGAGAAATTTAGTGTTCCAGGGACCAATTGAATGCCTTCATTATGTGTTGCGAAAGACATATTTTTACTTGTAAGAGTTGTTGGTGGGAAATAGATGTAGATAACTAACATGTCATGGTGCTTTCAGGCGTACGTAGCACTTAATGACATAGATTCTGCAGTTGAGAGTTTCAAGAAGGCCCTTGAGCTTGAGCCAAATGATGGTTAGTGACATACATCTTCCAAATTCCAATGAGGTTCCACAAAGCCAATTTGATTTCCAGTGTTCGGTTTGATGCTAATGATTTATGTGCCAGATTCTCAATTTCCTTGCACATTGCTGTTCCTGTCATATTCCTAAGTTGAAGTAGCCTTTTTTTTTTTTTTGTGGATCCTCACATGCTCATAAGCTCAATTGGGTTTTCCTTGTTGAACAGCTGGAATAAAGAGAGAGCTTGCTGCCGCAAAGAAAAAGGTATTTGACTTGTTCAGCAAAATAGTTTATAAATAGAATTCCAAATTGTTTGAGAAGGTTATGATAGCTCATGATATCTGTTATAGATTGCTGATAGATGTGACCAAGAGAGAAAAGCCTACTCCAGGATGTTCCAGTAGCACTTACTGCTAATTTGGTAAGTTGGTTTGTAAAAGATTCGATTCTAACCGTGGTTTGCATAATCGTAATCGAAATCGAAATTTGGTAAAATCTCAAAACAATGCGAATCGGTTGAATCGGTCGAAAGTTATCGGACTGATTCGATTCAAATTTATTTTTGACCAACTTTATATCTTTAATCACTTCAAACTTCAAAATACACGAATAATATATTCAACATCATTAATTACATCCATTTATTAATGATTTTTAAATAAAAATATAAAAAGTGACGATGATCCTCAAAATATCCTCCATAATATCTAGGATTCTTGTTAGGATCCTCATCAGAATCAAGTTTCTTTATATACAAGTTGTTCATTATCACGATCATGAGAGAAACTCGAGCTATTACCGTTGAAAGACATCATGAGAATAAAGCTAGACAAAGCATGGGTTAGGAATTTCTTTTCTTTTCAAAATATGCTGAATCACTTGAATCCGTCCGAATCGGACCGATTCACCCTTGAATCCGTCCGAATTTGGGCCGATTCGGGGCATTTTCCTCAAAATTGGTGTGAATCGGAATCTATAGAGGAGAAAACCGATCCAATTCGTCGATTAATTGGTCGATTATGTATACCATGATTCCAACTTCTTGGATTTGGATCTCTTTTCGTTTCCTCATATGGGGCTAGAGATAATGGTTTAGGCGATCTGACATCATAGTTTGAGTCGTTGGGATATGAAATTACTTGCACATATGTGCACGCTTCTAAGATGTCAAATTTCTTTTCAGCCACAGCTCGACTGCATGGTTTTGGTTGGAAGCAGTGAACATCATCATCAATTTTTAGATCTCTTTTATGGATCTGTTATTTGATTGCCATGTACTACAAAACAGCACAAGAAGTTGTTTGAAATTCTGCATAACGAAAAATCAGGACAAGCAAGCATTTGTTGTCTTCCTTGATGGGATTTTTATTTCCCAATATTTTATACACAGTTTCAAGATTGATTTCTTGTCTGCTGTGCTGATGACTTGTTATAAATATCATGTTTGATTTGAAGATCTTCGATGATTGGTTACGTTAGATTTTTGCTCCGTATCTGTAGTATAAACTTAAAACCATTTGCCTGATGGGTTTCTATTGTTGCTGAACGTAATCTCAGGTGAAGTCCAAGAGCTATGGGCATTCGACCCATTCGAGAGTGCCGCTGGGTGCAGGCCTGAACATCATGGTTTTGTTCTTTTTCTTTTTCAAATAGCGGTTGAATTGATTTCCATTTTCCAGCTTCTGAGTAGCTATGATTTTCTACGTTGATATGGAAGATTGTTTTCCACTTTTGGTATGGGAGAAAATTTTGAATTTCCAATATATTTTTCTTCGATGTTGTTTCGTTATTTGGTCTGCGTTTATTTCAAATCAATTACTATGGTTAATCCTGGCCATATTTCTTCCGGACAAACGCTGGTATTAGACAAAGACGAGACTTGGATGTATATGATGCTCATCCTAGCGAGTAGCAAACCAAACAAGATGTCGTTGATGTAGTTGCTTCTTCCTCATTCATATTCTCAAATGTCAACAGCTGAAGTGCCCTTTCTTGGCTGGTATAGCTGAACCAACACATCCCTTTGGCCTTACATATGTTATTCTGTGGAATCTTCTGATTCCATTTTCCAGGCCTTTAATTGCATATCTATTCCCTTCATCGTCCATTTGTTTACCTTCATGTCAAAAACAGATGAGATTGATTTGCTCCTCAAGATAATGCATGAAAATGGCAAGGTCGTTTTGAGTTGGGGCCTGGAGCAGTAAAGAGTAGAGTGAAGACACAATGCTATAGGATTCAACCAAAAACTATTCATCTAAAACTCTTGTAATGCTTAAATGGTTTCGTGGCGTTCTAAAGGCAAGGCAAGGCAAGAAGCACTGGCTTAAGGAAAATCACAGCTCACGGAAAAGTAACTGGCAAACAACATCACATGATTGGTCAATCTTTTCGACATAGACAAGATCGTGAGATCTATGAATTGTAGTTGGCAATGCCTAGATCTCTTAGTGCATCTGTCGCAGCAGCTTTGCAGCTCTCATGATTTTCTCTAGCCTTCCTGATGATTGTCTCAATACCATAATTCAACAAAATCACTCTGCAAGAGCAACGAAGAATCAAAATTACTGATTCTAAATCACAATTCAAATTGCTTGCACTGTATGGGTGAAGAAAATTGAAGTAGGATGAGCAGAGGAACTTCAGAATCAAAAGCACTTGCCTGTTCTCCGGGTTTCTGACAACTAGATTTCGAACCATGAGACAGGCATTCCTTTGGAGTTGCGAAGCTGTAGGAAACTTCTGCATGGCTTTGACTGCGAGTTCTCCGCCCCCAGCTTCAACAGCACGAGTTGCATGATCAGGAGATCTCAAGGACAGCACGCTGAAAAGATACATAACCTACAAAATTGTAAAAAGAAACAGCAACAACATCATGATACATTATTCTGTTACATGGTACGAGACATAGAAGGCAAAACTCATGCAAATGCCTAATGGTTACCTCTTGTAGTACTGAGGGGTCATCGTAGAATATGTTTGAGAGCTGGATCAATCTGTCCATTCCTCCCTTCTCTGCTATAGCCAATTTGTTTGTGTCACTACCTGCCAACTAATCAATTACAAACATCAGAAGCTTCAGATAAGCTTCCATTATTTACATAAACTGATTAAATATAATAGCTACTCAGAAGTCTTTTTTTTAAGGGTCCCCCCCCCCCCCTCTTTTTTTTTTTAGAAGAAAAGAAAGTGGCATTTCTTCTAAGGCCTAGTCATTCCTTGATGGATGTGATAGCAAGGAAGAAAGACCAGGAAGACATGGATGCTAGATGGGAAGAGGGGAGAAAAGAGGCTTTGACACCCATTCTTCAAGGAAAAGAGAAAGCCTGAAAACACTGGCTAGCGCCAATATTGTTATTGCTCAATGAGGAGAAAATTATGGAAGCCATCCAAATACTA
>LIEC01012207.1:0-92851 GCA_001925005.1 Drosera capensis | reverse complement strand
ATGTGAAATAGAAATAATACTACAATCTCAAATTTGACAATATCATTATATCATAATGATAATTATTTAAACTTATATCATATCATAATGATAATAATTATTTTTCATTTTTTACATGCTAAGATTAAAATGCCATTTTTAAAATTTATACATCAAAAAAATACTATTAAGATTTTAATTTTAAAATAATTTTTTCCTTTTAAAAAAACATAATCAATCTTATTTAATTACCTCCATAACATATATAATATCTTTTTATTTCTTTTTTATTATAGATTTTGATTTTTAAAAAAAAAACTACACACATATCAAGACCTAGCAATCTCCTTCCCCATCATCACAATCCGTCACCACTAAATATCATCCGCCACCACAAAATCTCACCCCCAGATCCTAAATCACCAACTACTCTCCTCAATCAGGGCATATTTAAGCATAAATCAACCCCAAATCTCATCTAGACAATTTCAAAACCCCATCTTGAATGATACCCAGATCGCGATTAAGTACGAGGTCGAGTAGATCTGGGTGGGGATGAAATCTCAGAGTTGTTGTTCCTCAACTAACCTGATTTCGCCACGAGAGTGATGATGATTACTTTGCCGAGATGAGAGCGAAGACGAAGAGAGGACTGACGAAGACAAAGTGAGATGACGGAGAAAATGAGCGGAGATTTGGACGACGAAGGGGAGGCGAAGGCTAAGCCATGAGATGAAGGCGAGAAAGAGAATGAATTCGAGGAGACGAAACAGGAACACGAGTCGACGAATTCATCCGTCGCCGCAAGTGCACTGTTTTTCTGCTCAAGTGCATTGTTTACTGACGGAGGGCACTGTTTGTAGCACTGTCGACTTGAACGATAGGGGTGCTGTTGACCCCGGCGAAACCAGTGATGGCAACGACGATGAGTTGAGATGTATTGTATCCATTTTCGAGGATGTACTGTTTGAGGGTGAGGATTGACCGTGAAATAAATATCTCCAATCCTTCATTGTATGAGTCTTGATTTTAGTTCCACTATGATTAGATGAGTATCCTATTCCCCGGTCTGACGTACTTAAAGTCTAGAGTGGATGTTGAACCCCAGACTTGAGACAAGCGATGAATCATTGATGGACAATAGTTGATGATGTTGGCTATCTCCTCATGTGTTTGTTCTACTTCTAACTGTTCCCGTTCCATCGAAGCATACTTGTTCATTTATCAAGCTTGGATAAGAGTTTTGTAAGTCGATGTAGTAAATCCTGTCCTTTAGGTTGATAGTACCATAAACAGACGATACTAGACTCCATCATATGCTCTATTGTTTTTGTTTTTTTTTTTTTCTCAAATTTTTATTTGGAATGAATGAACTCGGATCAGTTGCTGTGCAGTAGTGTGGTTGGCGATGCTCATAGCGATCGGTCTTTTTTTCTTTTAAATTTTGTTTGTTAGGGACGAATTTTGATAGACATTATTTTTAGCCGATTGTATTGATTATTTCGGTCGTCTTTCGACGGACATATTAGTTCCGGCCGAACATAATAGTTCCTCTGGTCAAATTTTGGCGAACGTTCTAATTGTTCCATATGAAATTCGATGGACATACTAGTTGCTCTGGTCGAATGGAATATTTTGATTTTTATTTTTATAGAAGCATATCCTCACCCAGTCATAAGAGGATAAATTTTTTTTTTTATTTTTTTATTATTAAATAATAATGATTCTTTAAGTTATTTACTTTGATTATGTGTAAAAAAAAATTATCATCTTACTTGATGCTAGCATAGCTCCTTTAGAGTTATATATATATACACACACCTATGGTTGGTTTTGAAGTAGTCAGGACTGTTGATTTTTTTATCAAGTTGGAATTTTTTATTTCCATTTTTTTGTTTGAAAGGGTTGATTTAATTCATAACTAGAAACCATGTAAAACAATATAACATTGTATTTCTGCATTCTAATTTAATTAATGGAAATTTTAGAATGAGTAATATTTTTTTTAAAAAAAAATGAACATTGTTAGGGGAATGGATTTGTATGAAGAGAAAAACCATGTGCCTGGCATGCACGACCATTCTCAGATCAGCTTCATCTTCCGCTCCAATTGCATCGAATCAGGATCATACTCAACAATAAGACACAAAATACTTAAAATTTATATAAAATAAGTTATATGTTTGTCCAAAAAATAAATTACACATGTGAGGTGCTAAGTGAGTACCATTATACCGGTAAATTGTGTATACATTTATGATGATTTAGATCATTATTTTATATATGTACGTATATGTTTATGCCATATAGCGGGCGTTGAGGCCTCGAGGGTCGATTCTGGAGTCCGTGAAAGACAATCTTGTAAGGCCTAACTCGGACACTAGTTATTCAGCCTAACGTCAGTTTCGCTTGCCCTGATCAAGCTTGGCTCTGCGGAAGTATCAAATAATAAGCAACAAAACGAAGTAAAGAAACGTATGCATGATGAAAGAAATAATCTTAACCATCAAAGTTCCTTCTGGAAGAAATAGAAGCTCGAGAAAGGAATAAAAAAACCCACCAAGTATTTAATCTCCTTGGAAGTTCACAAGTTTGCACAATGAATTGACTTTGCTTCAAATGTTTCACTTCCTTGAAAGAGCCAACAGAGTGTCTATGCCAAGGCTTCTCATCGGCCCTCGAACGAACATCGCTCTCGTCCGAGTCCAAGCACTTCAACCAAGAGACGTTTTTTTGTTTGCCCGTTTGCCCTTGACGACGTCTTCTCTTGCACCCCAAGTCCATATGCTACCAACCATCAAGCAATCTTCTTCGTTCCTGTCTCGCTAGCGTTCACTAGGACCCTGAGTAGGGTTAACCACAAGTTTGCTAACGTGATCTTGCGCTAGCTGGAACACTTGGGATTGACCTTCAATATTTAATCCCTGCCTTTGGTTGTTTTTAGTTTACTACTTCCTCTACTCCATATTATAAACAACACATCCAATCATTATACTATTTAATACGTATTTTAAATAGTTTCATTTGTTATCTTAATGACGTAAAAAAATTATGTCACTTACGTCAGGTTAAAATACATAACTTAAATTATCATTGATTTTTTACGATAGTTTTTCAAAAAACGACATAAAAAAGTGATGTCAAATTACACTTTTGAATTTGAGACTTAGATCTATGTGCAAGAAAAGAACTAAAACAATGGTCTTACAAAGAAGCCCGCTAGTCTATCAACGATTGACTCTTCCTTGCATTGTACTTTTGAAAAAAAGAAAAAAAAGATCACATCTTAATTATATTTCCTCTGTCCCAAAATTATTATAATATTTTGATATATTATGCATGTTGATATAAAATTTTATATACATATAACGATGATCAAACGTAATTTTAATAAATTTATCATGAAACATTAATGTTTATATAAGTTATGTGTTTCAATCTAATACATATTACGCGATGATCAGATATGAAAATGAGACTTATATTTATATATATAAAATAATTTAAAATAGATAAATGTTATAAAAATTATAAGATAAAAATAATATAATTACTATAACCACACTCAAAAATCATAAAACTTATCATTATCATTATTTTTCAGAAATCATCAAAGATTCATGAAATAATGAGATATGTAGGTAACAAATCGTACTCAAAATCAATCCCTCAATTTTGACAAAAACAAGATCTTTTTATTCTTTGCTTTGCTTGTCGGCCACCGTATCGTGCCCAAATTTTCCCTCTCATCGCAATACAATTCCGTCACTCTCCCGCCAATCTCTTACCCTTCTCTTTATAGCCTCACCCCCACCTCTCTCTTAAAACCCCTCCCCCGAACTTTCAAGTTTCCAATTTCAACACTTCACTTCTCATCAATCAATGGACGAATTCCCCGTGATAGATCTCGGCCCCTACCTGTCGAGATCCGAGTCCGATGGATTGGGGGAAGAGGAGTTGCTACGGCTGTGCGGAGAGGTGAGCAGGACGCTGAGGGAGACGGGGGCGTTGCTGGTGAGGGACCCGCGGTGTTCGGCGGAGGATAATGATCGGTTTATCGATATGATGGAGAAGTATTTCGAGATGCCGACGGAGTTTAAAAAGAGGCAGGAACGGCCTAATTTGCATTATCAGGTGAGTGAGGATTTGGGGATTGTTTTGGGACCCTGAATTGGGGGTTTTTTTTTTAATGCGTTGGAATTGATTGGATGATTTGTTGTACTCCCTTTGTTACACGAAAGTTGAAACAATTTCATTTTTATTATTATTCAAAATATATTTTAAGAAAATTCGTTCATGAACAATATAAAAATATCTCATAAAACGTCATCGATTAAACTGCACAATTTAAATTACGAAAAATGATCTGTGTTACGCGGTGTAAATACTGCATGTTGATAATTTTATATTGTAAATTGAAAATATTATAATGTAAGTTCATGAATATATATAATCATATTTCAATGTATTTTATAATTAAATCTGACAATATACATTCAATAAGTTATAATATAAATAAAAATATCTCATAAAACGTCATCGATTAAACTGCACAATTTAAATTACGAAAAATGATCTGTGTTACGCGGTATAAATACTGCATGTTGATAATTTTATATTGTAAATTGAAAATATTATAATGTAAGTTCATGAATATATATAATCATATTTCAATGTATTTTATAACTAAATCTGACAATATATATTCAATAAGTTATAATATAAATTTTTCAAATTTACAGTATAATTTTTTTTTCAACTTGCAGTATTGCAGCAGATAGTACGTTACTGCAGCAACAACAACACATCTTTTATATTATCATTAGTATTGTATGAAAAATTTGTAAAAAAAAATAAAAATTGTATGTAACTCGAGTCAAAGTTGACCTTGACAAAGGCTCACGATAAAAGTGTTGCAATCTTTGTCGGATAGAGGGAGTATTAGTTATTGAAGACTCTGACCCTGTTATGGTATTTGATTGGAACAACTTACTCTTGTGTGATTCGTGAGGAGAAGTCCATTGTATTGTGTATTGTGTACTGTATAGTGTGTTCCCGATGTTCCTCTCTACCCAAGTCTAAACTGATTATAGAAGGTCCAAAGATGTGTATCTAACGTCGATACCCTTGATTAATTGTACTGGATTGTGCTAAAATATTGTTTGCAGTGTTCCTTCTTTGTACTTTTCAATAAAATAAAATTGTGAACTAGAAATTGGTGTGTTGGTCATGTTTTTGGTATTGTTGTTGGGTCAGATTGCATGCAAAGTTCCATTCTATCGGATTGCAAATGTTTCCCACATTGATCATGGTTGAGAAAAGAGAGTTTCACATAGTAAGTGCTATGACAATCTTAATTGCTAGTTTGGGTTCTTGGTCGAAGATGAGCCAAGTTTGTTCATGCGTGCTACACAGGCCCTGTTTGTGGCGTTGCGTTCTATCCTTACAAGAAAGTTGTGAAGGAAGGTTAATTGATACAACAAAGCTATAGTTTGTTGTTGCATGAGCATCAGAGGTGAAAACACTAATCTTTAGAAAGTTGGTAGAACAATGTGTAACTATTAGGTTTTTTGCTTCCATTTTTAGTATCAAGTATGTCCCAGGAACTATGGTTGTTTTGCTATAGGAAATTAACTGTTGGCATAATTATATGAATTATGATGTATATCTGCAGGAACAAATGCACTGAAAGTTTATGGCAACTTTAATGTATGAGGAGCTCAGTTTATCATGAAACTCAAGCTCGTAATATCAATCTCAGAAGTAATGTTCGTGCTTCAACAAGTTTCTTCGCAGTAGTGTCCTTTTGGGTCATAACATGTCAACAAGTTCATCATCTTGTTTAATACCAAGTGCCAAGTATACAGATAGCATGATTCCTACTCGTGATTTCTAGTGGCGCCTCATTTGATGCCATATCAAGGCTGGACCCACTATTCTGTGAATTTAATTTATGGGAAAATTAGATGTATAGTTATGTTTCTATGTATATTAACATGGTGAGAGTAACAGGTTGGAGTAACACCAGAAGGTATTGAAGTTCCAAGGAGTCTGGTGGATGAAGACATCCTAGAGAAGTTAAAGACACTGCCTGAGGATTCTCAACCCACCATTCCTAGCGGACCAGATCCCAAGTGGCGATATATGTGGAGAGTCGGTCCTCGTCCATCAAAGACTCGCTTTGAGGTGTGGCATTTGAGCCCTCTGCTATATAACTTACTGAACACTGATTGTTCTAACATGCTGCCATCTTGTTTCCTCAGGAACTGAATGCGGAGCCTGTCATCCCGGAAGGTTTTCCAGAATGGACTTCTACAATGGATTCATGGGGTTACAAGATGATATCTGCTATAGAGGTTAGGCTATGGTCGTCTGTCATCTTTTTAAGTCCTCCAAGTCATGGTATTTCAAGAATATTAATTTATGTATTTGGTTAACTCAGGCTGTTTCTGAAATGGCGGCGATAGGATTTGGCTTGCCTAAGGATGCGTTCACTTCTTTGATGAAGCAGGTAATGGCTTGTTTTTGTGTCAAATTGTTCTGGAATTTACCTCACTTTGTCTATAGTTTTAAAGGGTTATTTTTTTTTTTTTTACTGATATAGTTTTATGTCACTTTATGATAGGGACCCCATCTCCTTGCTCCTACTGGTAGTGATCTGAAATGTCACGGAAAGGAGGGCACTGTATTCGCCGGATACCACTATGATCTCAACTTCCTTACAATCCATGGGAGGAGTAGATTCCCAGGGCTGAACATCTGGCTCAGGAATGGGCAAAAGGTTCCGGTCAAGGTTCCACCAGGATGCCTACTCATTCAAGCTGGAAAGCAGGTATGCAATTTGTTAGTTTTGGCTTATATTTGAATTGCTTATGTGGGAAATTTACTTCGAGATACTGATCTTAAGCTGCTTAGAGATGGGTAATTGCCGAGGTTGGGCTTATACTATGGTAAAAGGGATCTCAAATATGCAAAGTACGAACTGTTTTTTCAAAAAGGAAATCCCTGATCGCCTTGCCAATTTGTCTGGTGTCTCAAAATTGTGATTAGGATGCTTCCGTGAAAGTGAAAAGGAGGAATCCTTATTCCTCGCATATAAAACTTGAGGTAGTTCTCACATAACGATTGCAGGAAAAACAAGTTTAGCCTTGCTTGGTTAACTTCTCCTGCATATTGGATTTCAGTGGTTGCTTTGCACTTCCACTATTGTGTCAAGAGAAGCCAGCATCTCTTAGTTTTGTCTTAACATTTTCCTTTTTGGCGGGAATGCATGCCGCAGTCCCCAATTTATCATAATTGTTTGATCACATACTAGACATGGCAGTTCTTTCCTGCTATGTTGGATCTTATTGTTCTCCTACACCTTGATATGGGTTTTATCCCTAAAGAGCAGGTGATTGTTTTCATTGAAACTTGAACCTGTTTTATATGGATGTGTGTTATGCACCAAGCTAGCCGCTCCAAATTATTCACCATCTTTGTCTAAATTATTTGGAGCCGTGTGTTTGCTGAACTTATGGAAACCCGTGCTGCTTCATTTTGCAGATAGAATGGCTAACTGGTGGGGATTGCCTTGCCGGCATGCATGAAGTGGTGGTGACTAAGAGAACTTTGGAAGCCATTAAAGTAGCATCTGAAAACAACCGCAGTCTATGGAGAGTGTCCTCGACTGTGAGTAATTTTGATCATATTAATTTTTTTTTTTAGATACCTTGTTTGCTCAAAAGTCTCACGCTTGATTTCAGCAGGAGCATTGCCAATAAACCTGTGTCCTGACATCTTTACTTATCTCATCTTGTCTGTAGCTCTTTGGGCACATCGCCTCTGATGCTATATTGAAGCCTCTGGGTGATTTTGCAAAGTCTCCAACAGCAACCAAATACCCTCCCATTTATGCCGGGGAGTATGTAGAAAAAGAGCTCGCTGTGATCAATCTGAAAGGGAGCAATGGGAACGTCTAACCATCTCTGAGACTCACAATTAGTCGTCTTGCTTGCGGCTGACTATTTGAAGGCTACGTTGATCTTTCACGGGGAAGACCCTTGTGATTTGTTTATTATTAATCTCAACTGCTAGAAGAAATCTAGTTGCACTGCGTAATAACTGTTGAAGTGTTTTAATCTGTCGTAGGCAACATCTTTTACTCGGAACTATGATGTAATAGTAATAATTTGTAACTTCCATGGATATTTACTGGTTCTGGATCCAAAAATAATAGTGATCTGTGAATTCAATTCTACATCAGACTTGCATCCTGGTGTCCGATCCGATATACATTTCATACTCAGGGGGGAGGGTGTGGGTGGTGTTTTTTAATGCCTCGAGCCGATAGTTCAAAGATATAAAATGTACTTTTTCTTTATTCCCCCCCCCCCCCCCCCAAGACCACGAGTAAATGATAATCACAAGGTTCCAGGCTAAACCTGGATTTGAATCTGATGGATGACAGTGTTGCAAAGTGGGCAAGGGATTTCCTGTTGTGTCTATTGGACAGTAAAAAAATCTAACTCTTTCAAAAAAAAACAAGAATCAAAAACTTTTTTTTTTTTTTGAAGTAGTTTTCTGGTGCAATCTGCACCTTTGATGTGGAACACAGTAATTTTTTTTTGAAAGGAAACATCTCTATATCTTTTTGCTACTTTGACTCAAATATTGGTCCCTAACCTCAACGTCAAATAACTTTTGCTTTACCTCCCCTCCTCTTCATGGACCAATTAATCCAATCTTCACCAACACACCGTAAAAACGAGTCCCAAGTACAGTATCCATAAAAATTAACCCCAACAATGTCACCCCTTTCTCATCTCATTCTCCTTCTCCTCTTCCCCATCTCCTCATCCTCCTATCATCACAGCCAATCCCCGATCAACATCTGGCCGAAACCCACGCGCTTCCACTACCCTCCCCCACGCGCCGCCGCCTTCCTCTCCCCAAACTTCACCTTCCCATCACCTCGCCGCCTCCGTCTCCCGCTACACGCGCCTCATCCTCACTCTCCCCAACCACCCTCTTATTATTCCCAACATCCCCCACTCACCTCATCGCTGCTTCACAATCTAACTATCTCTGTCTCCGACCCAAGCAGCCCTCTCCACCCCGGCACCGACGAATCCTACACCATCACGATCTCCAACTCCTCCTTTGCCTCCCTGGTGGCCCCCACCCAATGCGAGGGCTCGAATCCTTCTCCCAGTTGACCTGGACAGAAGCATCAAGAGTCGCTGTCGCTGTCGCTGAGGTGGTGGAGGATAGACCGGGGTTTGAGCACAGGGGCTTACTGTTGGATACGGCGAGGAATTTTTACGGTGTGAAGGATCTGAAGAGGGTGATCGAAGGGATGAGTTGGAATAAAATGAATGTATTTCCGTTGAGATTCCTTCGGAGAGGGAGTTGGCGGAGAAGGGGGCGTACGGGAGAGGGATGAGGTATGATGTGTGGATGATGTCAGGGAGATCGTGAGGTTCGAGCTTGATCACGGTGTAAGGGTCGTGCCCCAGTTCGATACGCCTGGTACGTTGAATGGATTTCTGTTAATTTTCTGCTTTCATTTGGAAACCATGACAGTAATCTGGTCGTCATAGATATTTCGAATGAATTAATGCTACGAAATTTGACTCGTATTTGTTGTATGAACAAATATTATATTTTGATAATTTATCGTGAAACGTCAATAATAGCTTAAGTTGCGTACTTATTATCACTTCGTAAACAAAATTAGTACAAATGCGTATATGATAATGACAAATACGTATATGTTGCAATTTATCGAGGACTAGGGAGTATATGTTTAATTATGTTGCATATTATTTGTTTTTTTTTTTTTTTTTGAATACTTTTTTTTAAAAAAAAGAAAGCAAGTTTGCCCAATATATTAAATAAAGTCAAAATTGATTAATTAGCATTGTGAAAGCTTGTTGTCATGAAAAACCCGAGTTCGAGTTCAGGTCCGAGTTGTCTGACTAACTTGAGTTCGACTCATTGAGGGGTTCTGATGCAAGAATTAAGCGTGCCTTAATCATTTGGTTAGAAAATCTCAAAAGCGTAGGACATTAATCGATTAGGGAATCCGGTTCATCGTAAGATTGGAATAAATAAGTCATAAAGACTCAAAAACATAACTTTCATTCAAATCAATATCTGTTTACGTAACATTACAAAAGATTGAATTTATAGAGCTTTGAAGGATAGGCTAGAATGCTAACAAATAATCTAAATCCTAACAAATAATCTAAAACAATCTAAATCCTAAGAACTTTGACTTATTTAAAAATAAATAATAAAAATAACTAGAAACTTAAAAAAAACTATAAAATTAAATGCTTGAAAATAATGTTTATTTTTTGCATTATTATTGATGCAGGACGGAAGCATAAAATAGTTATCAATCGTCGAATCCACGAGGAGTTTTCGAATCCACAAAGGAATGGGATCACTCAATCAAATTTTCATTTATAAAAAATATAAGTGAATACATCGTGATCATGAGTAAGTATTTATATAATACAAATAAGTCTGGAACATTATTCAGCATCAAATTTAACCTAATTTGAAAAGATACTATCCTAATCTAAAATTTCAAACGATTCTATGCTACTTTGAAACAATAAAGTCATATAATTGAAAATACATGAAAATCCTTAACATTATTGCATTATTCTCTCCCACCCGATAGAAAACTCGACCTTGGGTTTTGATGATATTTTTGGATAATCGATTGGATCTGAGTATTAATAGTAATAATGAACCCAAATCATTATCGTAATGGTCTTGAACTATCGTCGTCGATGACTCTACCTCAAGATTTTGGATAAGATCTCCATGAAAGTGCACAACGATTTGATGTTTCTTTGAAGTTCTCGAATCGAAAAAGATCTTGAGGCTTCGACTTCGCCATAATCTATCACTTCATCGTATACCTGATGCTTTTTACCAAGTTCTTTCCTTGATATAAGATTGTAATCAACACGCACATCATAGAGTGGTCGCATATCATTGAACACCATCGGATCGAACACCATCGGCTCGAACGGGAACTCCATCAGCTCGAACATCGTGTGCTCTGATATCAACTGATGTAGGACGAAAGCGTGATCATTCTAGATTGTTCTTCTAGAAGACGATCGATAGAACCTCGAGTCACGAGGGGTTTCCGAATCCATGGAGGAATGAAATCACTCAATCAAATTTTCATGTATTAAAAAATAACTTAATATAACCTGATCGTGATTATGTATTTATGATACAAATAAATGTAGAACATTCTTCAACTATCAAATCTACCCCAATTTGAAAAGATTATCCTAATCTAAAATTTAAAATGATTCTACGTTAATTTGAAACAATCAAATCATATAATTTAAAATATATTAAAATCCGTAATATTATTGCATTAGGTTCGTGAGTTCACGAGTATTGGTGCGGGTCAAACTCAACGCCCAATTAACCAACTCGAGTTCGAGTTTGAGCTAAATCTGACAAGAGATGAATGGTAAGTGTTCGAGTCCTAGTTCGTTAATATTCGACCCAACTCGAGTTGTGAACAGGTCTAGTTGCAATGATGATAGTAGTCAAGAAATCAAGATTTATCTTATCTTGATATTTATCATTATCTTGTTAGATTATTATGAGCTCACTTTGCTCTATGATTATAGTTTTAAAGGATAAATAATGTAAGTCACTTTGGTTATAAAAGGACTGCTATCTCCTTTAGCATTCTACACACAAGAGAGAATCAAAGGATTTTTTATTTTATTTTTTTGTTAAGGAGTCAAAGCAATATTATTTGTGAAGAAGCGTATAAGAGCAAGTCCAACCTTGATGTTAAAATAAGTATAGCTATTGTTATAATCTGACATCAAAAACTGTTTTTAGCATCAATTATGCAATTGTATCTCCAACGTTTGATGCTATTTTGCACTTAAAAGGTTCTATTTTTATTAAATTCGTGCTTGATTTTAAATTTTTTTATTCATTTAACACAAATAGAGTATCGATGTTAGTTTTCATAAACTTCTCATCAAAATTACAGCACATCATAAACTTTTCAAAATTATGACCAACTATTTTTCATCCAATTTTTTATTTTAAAATACAACTAATTTATTAAGTAATTATATGATCTTTAAAAAAATTAATTGAGAATAATTTGAAAAATAAACACATTTGATGATGTGATAAGAATACCTACACTTATATTTGGTTCAAAATATAGAACCAGTTTTAGTTTAGTTTTATTTTAATATCACTTTTAACTTATGGTTGAAATTCTGTTTTTGTAATGTGGTTCTAAATTATAATTATAACATCACATATATCTCATTATTAGACTTGCTTTAAAAACATTTCTCTTGATCTCAAATGCAATTATTTCTTTCTAGTGCATTTACTACAACAAGTAGTATATTTTGAAATCCGTTTTTACAATCTATTGACTATAAATTTAGAACTCTACGGAAATCTTCTTTTGTACTCATTAGATAGCATTCATATGCCAACCTTCTATTTTTGAAGGTTATGGTTCATGACTAAACACATCAATGATAATGCCTAGCAGAAAGTGATATATTAGCCAATCACCTTTCTGTGTAACCAACTTCTGTGATATATTACAGGTTTAAAACTATTTTCGGCATTGTAGGCTAATTACAGGTGGGATCCCTCAATATCAGACCTTGTGAGGAAAAACTATGAGAAAACGTGTGCCAAGAGTGCTGAGGAGATGGCTGACATGGAAAGGAGGTTGCGGATGGAGCAGAAGTTGGTTCACGGTTGCTCCTGAACTCGAGTGCACCAGCTACACGTTAAGTTCCTGTGTAAAATAAGTCGAAACCCTATGGGACTTCTGAAGAAGAGAATGAATGGAGGGATCGGCTATTGAGGTGATTGTCAGAGGTCTATATCAATCATAAAGCCGACTATATATTCGGTTAGTATTTAATTTTATATTTCAACTTTCATAAATATCTCTCTCACTCTCTCTCTGCATAGATCATGTTTCTTAACCGAATTTTTTGCTGACGAAATAGGGGTGGGGACTTGAATCTGGTAGGCGTAAATTGAAAACATCAGTTGGAGAAAGATCAACAGAAGGATGGGTAAGCATGTAATAAAAGTCATTACTAGTAGCTTAAAAATGACTTCATCATTTCAGATATAGCTTTTAATGTTTCGAATGCTGTTGATGTTGTTATGGTTCCAGCTGAGACGGCGTATAATGTTGTCAATGTTGGGTTGTAGTTATTGCCTTCTTCATGTACATAATTCTGGAATCTGATATGCAAAGAAAAGTCTATGCTAAGACCCGTTCGCATTGTGGTTGGGAACGATGTACTTCTTGGAGGCAATGGGTTATTGGTCAGATGTCGAATAGTTCACTAACTACTAGCATGGGATATTCCCTAGTCTATTTTGTTAATATAAGGTGCTATGTATAAATATGGACTATTGGATTTGAACTTGTCTTGCATGTTATACAATATTGAGATTGCACTGTACCAAAAGTTCATATAAATTAGTACACCCACAAATTTTGCTCGTGTCTCACCATGAGATGGGATTTTGTGGAAGGGGGGATTATGTATTGTTGTGTTCAAACTGGTTATATTTGGTAGATTATGCAGTGGGTCATCGCATTAGTACTTTTACATGTTATTGGTGTATCAGTAGCTAGTTATAATTATAAACAAGAACTTCGTACACGTTATTCTCGTCGCATCCTTATCTGTCTGATATCATGATCTTTGCCAATTTAGCAAATGTTGACTGATCAGAAAAGGAAGAGGCCTGTTGAAAGCAGCTCAGAGAGTTTCAGGGCAAGTGACTCTTCACTTGTTGGGCGGATGGATGAAGCTAGAAAGGCTGAGCAGCGGAAGAAATTCAAATATGAATTGGAGAAAAAAAGACGAGAAATTTGAGGAACTGAACCAGAAATTGGAAGCCATGGAAGCTGTTCTGGAACAGATATCACAGAAGGTACTGGGCTGCTCTCTTCCTTGGCTTGGGACTCGGCCTCCTGCTCCTCCTCTTCCGTAAATGTCTTGTGAAGTTCGGTTCAAACTTTTTGATGTCGTACTGTGGTATGCATGTTGTAACTTCTGTTTTTCGGAGCTTGGAAGAAGATTTAACTGTTGGCTCTCCATAGTTCGATGTTTATGTTCGGGATGTCGAGTCTCAATGGTAGTTGCAGTGTTGATGGATGTTCAGTTGAGAATTGTTTCTTCTATTTTTGGGTATCCATTTTCTCTGAATTTATAAGCAGTCGTACAAACTGCTGGAGTTTTGCGCCGGGTGACTGACATTGCTAAACAGCAATTTGTCACACGAGATAGCATGATGTTTTTGCAGATGAAATGCATCAAAATTCATTGCTGGTAGGTTTGATCTTTGAGCTTAAGCCAGAGTACTTCGACTGTGTCTCATTCACATGCTACTGTACATGGAAGAGACAACCTTCACATGACGAATCATGTACAATGAAGGCTATGATGTATTATTTGGCATTGTTAACAGCCTTGGATACGTGATCAAGAAAACCTAGGCAACGCTCTTCTCCTTCAACTACCAATTGTCACCACGTATCAATTGGCGAAATGCTAATGTTACTAGATCACTCTTGTACCATCAGTTAAAACTCTTGCTTATTGTTTTTCCGTCAGTATAATTTAGAGATGAAAAATTTCCAATTTTTGTTAAAACAAATATATCTAATTTAATTTTTTTAAATCTTATAAGTTTAAAATCACTTTTCGTGGATCAACCACAAATGAAAAAACAATTCTAATTTACATATATATATATATATATAATCATAAATTCAACAATATTATTTAAAATTTATCTCGATAACTTCATCCATAAACCCAATGCATATATATCATGGGATCCAGACGATGCTACCACACCCCCTTCCCTCTCCGGCCTCAACTTGAATATTTAGCGACCACCAACGTCCTCCGTCACCGGCGACCAACCCAAAGTCCCAATGCATACAGCAACCCTAATTTTCCCTCTCATTGCCTCATTTGCTTTCACCCGCTCCCCTCTCCCTTTCCCTCTCTTCCGCCGCGGCAACCTCGCCGGCGTCTTTTCCTCCTCCGGTGCTGAATTGTGCGAGTACGGAGCGCCAGGTATTGTTTCAAATCTGCCATTCTGTTTCAGTTCTGTTGATATATTTGTGTGTGTGCTTGTGTATTGGCTTGATTTAGGATTCGGTCTCCGTGTGCTGCTAATGGCGTATTTGTTTGAGCTTCTGTATTGTCATCATCTAGACTTCTACAAATTTGCATCGATATTCGAGGGAATAATCCTGTACGTACCTGTATTTCTGAGTATTAGATGTCTGTTGACGGGTTAGTTTTTGTCAAGTGATTGTAATCGCTGAATCGCAGTTGTATTCGGTTTAAATTTTGTCATCCTGACGAAATTCGATAGAAAAGAGGATAGAATGTTAGAATTGTTGGTAATTGTTCGAATAAAGAACATTTTGTTTGCCGACATTTTTGTTTTGATTGTTTTGGTGGTTTTGTTTTGTTTTGTTTTTCCTGAGAAAAGAAGAAATGTGGGAAACTGTAGGTGGTAATATGTCGAGTGAGTTTTTTCTGTTTTCTTTGTACCGTAATGTAGCATGTATATGGAGTGCGGCCATCATCCATTGTTTTCTTTTAACTTGAGGGAGTTGCTGACATTAGTTTCCGGGAATCTACTCTGCAGCTTATTGTTCTTCCCGAATGCAGCTTTGAGGCTGATTGTTTATTTGCACATCTTATTTTCTTTGAGGACATTCTTATTTTTAATGATGTTAAATTCATTCGTCTTTTAATTTGTCCATGATGGTGGTGTTTCTGGCAAGCTCATTAGCAAGAAATGCTTATGCTTTGAGATTATTCATCAGTGGAGTTTGCTTGCTCATTTGCTTGGTACCTTATAGATCTAGTGTGTGCTTACTTGACTGCTCGTCTGCTTCAAACTTTCAATAATGGTTTTACAAAGTGCATTCTTCGTTAGTTCCAGCTAGATTTGTTTTGCTTAGTATTTTGGCACCTTTCCCCTAATTGTTTGAAAAGTTTTTTTTCAGTAGAATACTTTTTTTAAAGTTATAAGAGTATTTGGCATCATATAGGCGAGGTCATCATTTTCCTCTGTCCTTGACCCATTACGCAACGGGTGAACAATTAATCTGATATGGTGATGTAAGGCATATGTTTTATGGTAAAAAGGGAGTAATTAACAAGTGCACAATAATTTTCCTTCATGAAAAATGCAGATGGCTAATGTGGAGAGAACGAGTGGTGGTGGTGTTAGATCTCTCTCGGGGACAAGACCTGAATCTCCTTCCATTGACAACCGTAACACCCCCCCCCCCCCGGTATTGAGGGTGAAATTCCAGTTCCAAACTTGCCAAATATGCTACCCCTTGATGGAGTTCCATTTGGAAAGCCTACATCCTCTTCAAGCTCCTCTAGCCCATGTGCTGCAGAAGAGACAGATTACAGGCCACCTGAGATGCCCCACGAGCCAAACATAGTTTGGTAATTTGTTCTCTCAAAACGAGAACTCAGTGACCAATTTGAGTTAAATATTATTAGAGTTCTTAATTTGTTGTATCGGTCTATTCAGTTTTGACCATTTTTAAAGGTGCATGATTGTGATTAGCCTACCTGCGGGTATTATGGTGAACCATTCTTATCTGGTCATTCGCTGTCCCCGAAGGTCTTGGATAAATATTGGAGAAATTTCAAGGTAGGAGTAACTCACGATATTAACCAACCACTATCTCTAGTTATGATATACTACGATGAATGATACAATAAGATGTTGAGTTTTTTTAACATATTCTCAACATTGTAGGATAACTACAGTTGGAATCCCTACAGAGAAGACATTGCGAGGAGGGATTTCGAGGATCTGTCTGTTGGCCTTCTTGAAGGGTTGGCCAACATTGAAAGGAGGTTCCAGGTAGAGAAGATAATTCAGCATTACTCTGGAGTTCGAGCATACCAACTGCACTTGAGTTTGCTGCATAAAATAGATTCAAGACCCATTGGATATTTTGTCGAGAGAACAGAGGGAGGAGTCAAGGCTGATTGTCGGAAGCTATATCATCTGAATCAACTTATGGAGGTTATATATACTTTTAGATATTTTTACATTGTAGAGCCTGATTTTGTTTTTTAATAGTGCAAAGAGGGGGAAAGAAAAGAACATCCATAACATGCATGATTACATTTCATCGGCCCAATTTATCTGATATGCCTCAATGTAACTATTTTTGTAATCCATCCATTAAAAAATTTGGAGGTTTAGGACTACTTGCGAAGTTCCATATTTTTTTTCCCCTTTTTTTCACCCTCAATCTCATTTTCACCTAACTTCCTCCAGCTATTCAAAATTTTCTCCAATTAGTTGTCCCAGTTTTGAAATCTATATACTCAGGTTTCCTCCTCGCCTCCTTAACCTAAACCTTAATGTCCCATATTGACTCAGATCTCCTCTTCCTCTCCCCAAAATGGAGGCTTCAACCTATTCTTCCCAGTCCCATTCCTTCTATTGTCAAAGGAAGGCATTTGTCTATATCGAATTGTGACATTATGACTTCATTTTTTTTTTTCTAGGGGGATGTTGCATGGGTTAGAATATCGGGCAGTCAAGTTACTGGGACATTTACATGAGACAAGTAAATGAGGTGTAAAAATGAAGGTAGACTTTGATAATACAAGGAAAGATAGGATCCATAATGAAATGATATGAAAGAAAGTTGGGATAAATTGACATAAATAGAGAATAAGATGAGAGAGTTATTGTTACAGTAGTGTGGCCATGATAAATGTAAACTTGTTGAAGCACCGGTGAAGAGATGTGAAACTATGGACAGAGTGCTGGGCAAGAGAGGAGAGGAAGTTAAGAAGTTATAAGAAAGTATGATGTGCGGTATCAATGTGTCATGATGTCACAAATGACATTGCACAAGATAGAGGAAGTCAGTCTCGTCATATCCATGGAGCGGACCCCTTGTGATGAGATTAATGTTGTAAAGAACTGACTTTGCTGGCTTATATATTTTCCCGACATATTTAGTTTCCCCTTTGCAGCGCTGACATTGATTTCTTAGCTGCTTGCAAGTTTATAGAGCATGTAGCTTTCAGATGGTGAAGTCCATCTTGTTCCTCCATCACCCATCACTGACCTCTTAAACAACTGGAGGAGAAGTCAAGCATGACCCTGACTTGGGCCACTCTATTTTATTTCTATGAGAATTTAATTAAATTTTAAAGCGAAACGATTGTATTTCTATCAAGGTTTCAGAATTGTTGTACTGTGGATTTTATTTGCTTCTAGTCTTATTAATATAGTGTGATGTGTGATCCCTTGCGGAGAGATGATGTGCTGACTTGTGAGTAATTTACAGAAATGAAACAATTTTTCTTAATGAAAATGCAGATGCCTGGTATGGGTAAGGCTAGCGGTCGTGCAATATAGTTCTTGGGTAGAAGGTGTGTACCACCATCTATTGACAGCAACAGCATTTCTCATATTGAGGGACAATCTCCTGTTCCAAACTCACCACGTATGCTACCAGTTCCGCCTAGAAGCTCTAGACCCTCTTCAAGCTCTTTTAGCCCATGTGCTATTGAAGAGACAGGTGACACGCCAGAGCAGAAGCCAATGGAGCAAGCAACTGTATGGTAAATTTTCTTAAATCCGAAATTCGATTACTAATTTAAGTTTGATGTAATTAGAGTTTCCTGAGACTTAGGATTGGTTGGTATCGTTACTCAAAATTTTGAAATCCAAAATCATAACAGAAATAGAGAAATCAGTAACGAAAACTGATTATAAAATAAAATGATTATTTGTAAAGGGATTTCTTGAATCTTATATTAAGATTAATATAAACAAGAAACAAAACTTGAAAACAAATACTTTTACTTCATCACTCGGTGAAACAAAGATAGAAAACAGGAAGGAAACAAAGATACCAAATAGCCCTTGGTTAGTTTTGAGCATAACTCTATGGTGCGTGATGCTTGTCTGACTACCTCCAGCTATTATGGTCAACCGCACTTCTCTTGGTCTTCTCTGTCACAAGATAGGAGGGATAGTTGCTTTAGGAATTACTGTGTATGAGAGTCCTCTCGAGATAAAACCCGTCACTATCTTGAGTTATGAACTTTTGTGATCTATTATAGATTTAAAAATACCTTTGGTCACTGTAGGCTCAGCTCAGGTTGGATCCCTCGATAGCGTACCTTGTGAGGGGAGAGTATGAGAAAATGTGTGAAAAGAACGCTGCGGAGATAGCTGACATGGAAAGGAGGTTGCAAATGGAGCGAAGGATGATTCAGCGTATCTCCCGCTCTCCAGTACTCCAGCTGCACGTTAAGTTTCTGTGTAAAATGGGACTCTTTAAAAAAAAGAGGATGAATGGAGGGATTAGATATGCGGGTGATTTTCAGAGGTCTATATCAATCGCAAAGCATAATATATATCCGGTTAGTATTTAAATTTATATTTTGAACATTACTTAATATCTCTCTCTGCATAGATCTTGTTTCTTAACCAAATTTTTCGCTGACCAAATAGGGGCGTGGGCTTAAATCTCATAAGCATAGACCGAAAGTATCAGTTGGAGAAAGATCAGCTGGAAAGCGTGCAATAAAAGTGACATCATGTTAATGTTGTCAGAGGTCTTTATCAATTGCAAAACCCAGGGCCATGAGACGACGTATAATGTTGTCAATGTTGGGTTGTAGTTTTTGCCTTGTTCGTGTACATAATTCTGGAATCTGATATGCAAAGAAAAGTCCATACTCAGACCCCTGCGCATTGTGGTTTAGATTGGTGACTTCTTGGTGGCTATGGGTTATTGGTGGTTTGAGCGCTTTGTGCTTCTTTTTAGCATTAATGTTCTCGTGGCATCATTATCTAATATCCTGATCTTTGCCAATTTAGCTACTCTCGACTGAACAGAAGGGTAAGAGACCTGCAGAAAGCAGCTCAGTGAGCTTTGGGGCAACTGAAGCTAGAAGGGCTGAGCAGCGCAAGAAATTCAAATATGAATTGGAGAAAAAAGATGAGAAATTCGAGGAACTGAATCAGAAGTTAGAAGCCATGGAAGCTGTTCTGGAACAGATATCACAGATGGTACGCATGGTGTAACCTCATTCGGTTTTTGGAGCTTGTAAGAAGATGTAACTGTTCGGTCTCAACATACGATGTTTATGTTTTGGGACGATGAATATCTATGGTAGTTGCAGTTTCGATGGATGTTGAATATCGAGCTTGTAAGAAGATGTAACTGTTTGGATTGGTGTTGAATATTTCTCTGAATCTATATGCACTTGTACAAACTCGAGTATGTACACGAGCCCCAGAGTCTTCTCACCAGACGCTGGTGGGTTTGAACTTTGAGCATAAGCCGAGTAATTTGACTGCATTCCATTATATACTATCGGACATGGAAGAGACAACCTGGAAACGAGTAACAATTAAAACTAGGCAGCGCGCTTCTCCTTCTACCACGAATTGCCACCACATTTCCATTGGCGATATTCTATAGTACTCATCACTTTTGTGACATAAGTTACAACTCATTTGTTGTTCGATTTTCCATCGGTGATGGAAAATTCCCAGCGGCTATCAAAATGATTGTAACTAACATTTCTTTTCAAATCTTACAAGTTCAGTTTAGGATCACTCCTTGTGAATCCAGAAATCCAAAGTAGATTCTAATTTACAAAAAGAAAAAAGGTACATAAAATTTGTCAATCAAGATAAAGAATCTAATCAAAAACCCAACAAAAATCTGATTAAACATCCCCAGCGTGAACCTGATGAGTAGAAATGAACACAGCTTAGAGATTGATTGATCATCTAGGAAGCACGCAACTCAACATCCTGACAGCAGCGACCCAAAGCCGCCGACAGTACCTTCCGTGCACGAACAGCTCCGTCTCTCTGACCAACTCCTCCATCGCTTCCACGAACAACGTTAGGGTCCTCACCGGCGGCACGTACAACGTCAGTGGCACCGCCGAGAACCCCACTGCTAGCAACAGCTGCAACATCACTGCTAATCAGTCAGTCTTCAATCTATGAACAATTAATTGTTCTGAGGAGCTCAGGGAAGTTTGATGCTCAGAGGAATTTGATGTTCTGTAAGTTTATATGATTATCAAGGTGTGGCTGATTGATCTGGTGGCTGCGGGCATGGACACGTGGAAAAGGGGGGACAAGGGGGAGGCTAGTTGGCCAAGTAATCTGGTCTTTGGAGGTTCTGGATGGTTGTAGAAAATTCACAGGTTGCTGTCCAAGCGTTGAATATTTGTACTGTGTAAGTAGCTAGGAAAAGCTGGAGCAGAGCTGTGTGTAGATAAAGTTGGAAAAGAATGGTCCAACTAAACCAAGTAATACTAACCTGTGGTATAAGGCGGCCTTATTTTTTCCCGTCTCGTTACGGGTTGGCTTGACGTGCTAGCACGACGGAAAGAAATTTCGAAGTTCTCGATGAAGTGATAATTGAAAAAGTTGTATTTTAACCCGAACACGATTACTATCTTGGGAGTGTTTTGGACAGTTAGGCTTTTCATTAGCGAAGTCAAAGGCAAAGGCACATAGTTCTGTCTACTCCCTAAACTCAGTAAGTTGGTTATCTTTGTCTTTGTTTCTCGTTTTTTTTTTTTTTAATGAATGTGAATCTTCGTTTGAGCTTTGTTTAAGGAAGTAGGTGGTCCATTCGATTTCTCTGACATCAAAGGCTCAACTAATAGTAATATCGGGAATATGAGACAACGGACTCAATCCCCCTTACAAGAATTTGATAGGAGCAACTCAACAAATATATAGTAGAAAAATAATGGTACGAACATCAAGATTTTTAAAATAGAAAACCCTCAAAATCAAGGGTAAAAACCATGGATCCTCAAAATTAATAAACCAGTATGATCAAATCAAAATACAAGATGTTCACAATCAAGTGCACAGAGAACGTGCATACAGCTGGTCAAAACAGTAAAATAATAACACTTGCAAATAGAAAGACAAGGAGATAGACAACTTCAAAAAAGTGAACTGTTGTTGAGTCAATATCTTACACCTCAGATATTATTTTACTGATCTAACCGTTCAGAATGAAGAACTGGATGTTCAGAACCTACTGACAAAATTTCAATCCGATCCAACGACGAATGAATCTATAAACACGATTTTACGATGACAATTTTTTATTGTGTGTATGGGAGAGAATGTTCCTTCCTTACTCTACGGCTGTGGTGTATTGTTGACCTTATACCGTCTGATTTTGCTTCACCCTTAAGGCTCTCCATGAAGGGTTTTGGGTTTCAAGGTTTTGGGCCTTCCTTCACATGAGGAAGTGAGCCCAAAACCCCAACAAATAAAGGGTAGTTTGTCACCACCGAGTAATTTTGCTAGCAATTCCGGACCCTCGGGAAGGTTAAGGTAGCAGTCTTGTCGAGCCCTGACCTTTTTCCTCGTGTTGATCCAAGTGTCTTGGTGAACCATTGCTAGATTTTGAAATGTGTTCAACATGTTCATCACAGCTCGGTCCAAACGGATGGGGCGATTCCTGCGAGAACTTGTCAACTTCGAAATTCTTTAGAACGATGACTCCTCGCGGTTCCTGCTTTCACTAGCTCTGGTTTCCCTCCAACAGTAGGTGCTTCAGTCTCTTCTCTTGCGCTGTTAATTTCATACTAGAGGTGAAGCCGTCGTCATCTCTTGTCATTCTTGTTACACTCGAGGTTTCATTCCCAAAGTGGCGACTGATGTTACTTGTAGCTATAAACATGTATATCGCCCGTTTGTTGACTGTTGTTTAGCTTAGGGTCATTTGGTACCTCAATGTCAATCAACGTCGTCAGGATTTATCCAATATACATGAGATTGTCATAGGGAAAAAAGAAAGAAGCTGGGAGCATAAAGAAGTCTTGTAATCAAGCACACTGCCTATAACAAGATTCCAAGCTAGGACAGGCATAGACAATATCAAAAGATAAAAGCAAGGTTTTTGAAATTAGGTTCCTTTCCCACTATTTGCAATTATGAGCACTTATTCCCTAACATCCTTGCACATTAATCCTTCATCTCGTCCAAAACAAGCAATGGCATCCAATTAGATTGGTTTACATTTTTGTTTGTTCATAATGGGTAAAGACGCTCACTCCATTCGATTTTCATATCAAGATATTGTTTGTTTTGTATTCGTCAACATCAACATGTCCGACTTCAAAATGTATTTTTTATTTAATGGAATCATGTCTTGCTAATCAAATCCCTGTTTTCCTTGGCCCATATGGGATTTAACACAACAATCCAATTAAATATAACTTCATTCATGTATATCTTCTATGTTATTTCATTATTGTTCTTTATCGAACTAAATTCTTACAAGGACTTGGTAATATGGTAATGATCTGAAATCGCCAGCAGCAGTGTCCACGGCATAGCGATCAAAACTCTTAAATTTTGATCTTTATATCGGAGTCAACGACAATGGTGATTTGGTTCGTCCATGGATGAAGATTCAGGTTTTCGGGTTATTTGGGCTCTGTCTGGTATAATATTTTTAGAAAGGAAGCTTTTGCTAGCTTTAACCTTTTCATAGTGGCACCTTGACCTTGCAGGGATCTTGTGAATTCTAAGAATGAAATAGTGAAATGATACAAGCGTGCTAGCTTCGCTATCATTTCCCACAAAATAAAGGAACAATGCTCATGATGATGTCATAAATAAAACACTTTTTGTGTTAATTTTATTGATTAATATCATGGATGTCTTGATCATAAATTCAATTCTGAACAAAATGTTTTTAATCTTGCATCATTTATAAGTGACATTGGAGCCAACAATGGCCCCACTCATAGCACAAAACTATTGCGTTTGCTTAGTTTAAATAACTTCTCAGATGAGATCCTAAGATAGATCTCTTCTCAACATGATGGATGAACAAGAAGAAGCATTATTTTCATATTCATACTCTTCTCCATCCTATTATGTCCAAAGCCCATCAACACCTTCACATGCACATAACGAATATAGTCGTCATTGTCGCGTATCTTCATCATCATACAACTCTCCTCCTACTTATGATACCTACACAATTAGCACCCAATCCGATGCCTCAAGGCTCGGCTTCTCTCAATCTAAGTCGAGCAACTCATTCGTGATTCATCGTAAGAAGAAGTCCATTGATGATCTCCTAAGCATTACTCATGTTGCTGGCCTCGAGATCATTTGTGTCAACCAGGAAGAATGTAGCAAGGCAAGTGTTGACGATGATCGTCATTGTCACAATGGTGAAGATGGGAATAATGGCCTTGATGGCGAAGAGGATCATGAAGTTTATGATGACTTGTATGAGGATCATGACAACGGTGGTGATGGAGGATTTGGCAAGTACTTGTCATTTGGGACTTACCCATCATCATATGTGTGGATTGCTATACAACTTGCTTGGAGGTTTATTGTGAGTTTGGTTGCTGCTTTGCTTGTGTTCTACATTGTCACCAAGCCGCCATCACCCCATGTCTCAATCAAGGTCCTCCCTTTGATACGTATTTCATCAAATCTATCCTCGTTTCGATATCATTCGCATTATGCATGCATATACCTTGCTTTTGCAGATAGCGGGGATCAGCCCCTTTGAGCTAACAGAGGGAGTGGACGACTCAGGTGTTGCGACGAGTTTCCTGACCTGCAACTGCACAGTAGAGCTTGCTGTCGACAACGAGTCAAAGATGTTCAGCCTTCACATTCTTCCTCCTTTCGTCGAGCTTTCCTTTGATAGATTCACTTTCGCTATGTCACACGTAAGTCTAATACATAGCTCAGCCAAATTGTGCTTATTTGTCTTGTTAAGTTTAGTACGCTGTACGCATTGAGTTAAGCCTTGATCACTTGAATCAGTTGTACTGTGACAGTAAATGACTTCCATTGACGCCTCTACAAACTAATTAGTGACCATATAATACCAGGGAGCAGCAGTAGAGATTCTGCCAAACCAGCATGAGCAGACAGCGCCTTTCAAGTTATATGTTGGAACCAAAAACAGGGCAATGTATGGAGCAGGGAGGGCCATGGAAGATGTGCTTCGCTCAATGGGAGGACTGCCTCTTGTCATCAAACTGAGCTTCACATCAAGGTTTCATGTAATTCAGGGACTAATCAACCCGGAGTTTCGTTATCAGACCAAGTGCTTTATACTGCTTCAATCGGAACATGCATTCGACAGCCGCTGTAATGATGCTATTTCTTAATAGACTGATAAGGTCTGTTGTATACTGTAATACATCTCCCATTTTACTTATCCTTCAGTAATATACAGGATGATGCCTATTGAGTAATAACCCCGCTCACCTTGCAGCAACGCTCCTGAACATACACAGGATGTGCGAATCTGGATGTAATCTCGGAACTTGGACAAAGTTTCACCTCTACAGGAAACCTGGCATACTCATCCTAGATTATGGTAAAGCCAAAAGATCTCAACAAAATGAAACAAATGCTAAAAGGACCATGATATGCGCTATTCAACAGAAGCAACAAATACCAATGATTGCTACAAGAAGTGTATGAACACTATCCGAATTACCGAACCAATTGAACAAATAAAGTCACAAACCTGGAGCCCTCTTGCTCATGTTCTACTTGCTTATTCGCATGGTACCTCTGAGTTACAGCTCCCAAACGCATTCCTGCAAAATTTTCAGAAATCTATGCCAATAACATATCATGTTCCAAAATATTCTCCTAGCAGAATTCTGAAAACCTTTCGGGAAAATAGCTGAATGTTTTGGGCTTGCATGAAGTCATATTTATATTATCTGCTTCGAAGCAAATCACAAGGTAGCCATAAAGAAGTAGCACATTCAGTTCTTCAACAAGAAATAAGAAAATCAATGTAGAAACATAGATTATAAACTTTTCATCAAACACAATAGGAAAATACATTTGTCATTAGAAACGCAGATACAGTTTCACAACACCTAAGGCACATGTTCCTTCCTACCATCCGCATTTCACCAAGAAATAGCTCGGAAACGGAAAACATGACCAATTGATATGTTCTTATCGGTCATTCGATTGGAGAAAGAATAAGGACCAGCACACGCTATGAACTTGAACGATATAAGCCAAATTGTGTCGTCTTAATACAAGCGAGTGGCTACTTCAACCTCTTCAGCTAATACAAAAATAATATGATGAAAATCACTAAACTAATCGATGTCCTCTGCATTTTTTACCAGGACAAACTTAGTTCTAGTATACACGGAAAGATGGGGAAGAATTGACCTCGCTGAGCGGAAGAGTCGTTTCTGATACAAAGCAGCGCGAGCAGCATGATTAGTAGAATCATATGGAGCCTTAAAGGACCGAAAATCATTACCAATGTACCAGCAGTTGAAGGCGTCACAAGCTTCTGCCTCGTCTTCTCAGGCGGGGACTTCTTCACCAACGACTGAACCCAGACAGGTCAGTTTCCTCGCTGTTGTTCAGGAGCTTAAACTACCACAACCAATGCATCCGACCCAACCCACCTTCAGTCTCAGCGTCCCAGTCTGCTCTCCATCTGGGGGAGCCCCAGTTTGACCAAGAGCTTATAGGCGATCCAACCATGGATGTTTTTGACAATACATCTACTACGACAAAGAGTGCTTCATTGTCGAAGCTAACAGTATACAAAAAACATGTAGTGCATTTAGAAAATTAGGCACCGTAACAGTTACTATGGTTTAGCACAGGATACGGAAGTGCAAGTTTGATTTAAAAAAAAAAACATTAACAGAACCTAACAAGGCTATCATTAGCAAATACTCTTTGTTCCTGATCAATACACATACTGGTAGCTTGTACATCGATTTAACCCAAGAAAACATTAAAAGAAGTATCACCAAGTCTCATGGCCAAGAGCATCAAGCATGACGGATTCAACAAAGACAACGCAACATAATCATCCCAAGTTAGATTTCAAATTATCATCTACATGGATAAATTAACTATTCGGTACCAAACAAAAAGAATGTTCTACGAATTCCAGAGGCTCGGTTTAGTGCATCAAGAATCACAGCAGAAGATGGGTCCTGTAATTTCTCAACTTCTGATCAAGTTAGCAATTGATTCCGCACTGCTGAACATCAGGTCCAGTGACCGGTCTGATGAAGGGATCAATCCGTACCCATAGCAGCGAGAATATGGAAGCCAGGAGAATCGACCAGACGACAACTATGGTCGGGGTGCGATTCTGACGTCCCATGAGTCCCTTCAAGAATGGGTAGAGATGAAGGACAACCCACAAGGCGAAGAACAGCTTCCCAAAGAGAGGGCCCACAGACTGATACCCGCTGTTGATGGCTGACGAGATCCCGGCCACCATTCCAAGTATGTTTATGATGAGGAGAGTCGTGGGCGGGACGAGAAGGGTGGTCCATTTGAACATGTAGAGCTCGGAGAAGTCGCCTTCCTCATCCGATGCCTTGGAGGTGACTGTGAAGTTGGTGTCAATGCCGGCAAGCACCTTGAGCAGACCTTGGAAGACAGCAAACAGATGAGCAGAGACACCACCGATGACCCAGAATTGCTCGTTTCTCCACCATTCGTCGATGCCGACACCACTCCATCTCATCTCCAATATTCCAGTGGCGAAGATCAAACAGAAGAGAGATATGAACCAAATACTTGCAAGGTTTGTAATCTGCATCGAGAAGCAACGGAGCTTTAAGGATTGTTTCGAGGATGGAAAATGATATATCTCGACCGATTTGCAGACCGGAACCCAACAAAAATGAACTATGCAAATGCACACCTGTGGGATGATGAACTTTCCGGTGAGTAGACAGACAGCCGGCAAAGTACAATATATAAGCAGGGGAATAGAAGTGATGGGGTAGATGGTGGTGTTCACATACGCAAACCTCTCAAGCCATTTTAACCTTCCACCATACCCGTACCAGATCGGACAATGACGGCTGAACAGAATCTCCACGGAACCGAGAGCCCATCGAAGCACTTGGTTCAGACGATCAGAAAGATTGATGGGAGCAGAACCCTTGAATGCTGGCCGCTTTGGCATGCAATAAATTGAACGCCATCCACGAGCATGCATCTTGAATCCCGTGAGGATATCTTCCGTTACAGAACCATAGATCCACCCAATCTGCAATGCAGAAGTCATTATAAAAAAATGCTTCAGTTTAAGAAATAAGTGGGCAACATCAATCTTCTCCACTACTAAGCCAAGCAAAGACTATGCCAAGATATACGGACGTTAGTCCAGAATTCCATTAAAAGGTGAATGAGCAAATCTAAGAAACTGACAAACCTCGCTTCCCCAATCTGTTTTGTCTTCATAGCCGCAGCTGATCACATGAATCGCCTCCTTCAAGAGGTTATCAGGATCCATATAAGAGGGAACACCGCCATTCTCCCACAATGTAGACTCCACAAAGACAGAAGACTGACCAAACCTCTTCTCGAGATCCATCCGTGACATGAGCAGAGATTTTTCCTCATCAAATCCAGCACCTAAGTCGAGAAACAAAGATTTCAAGGCTAAAGCTCAATAACGGTCATAATCCTCACATGACCAAAAATCTGTATCAGTTGAAACTGTATAAACTTGAAGCTAACCTAGAGATAAAGCGCAATGTGATTACCTTCGATCCCCTCCTCTATGTCATCCAGATTGTAGATTGGCACGGTTGGATCCATTTCCTTGATGGACTTCTTGTCCGATCCCTTCTTACTCGACTTTGACCTCCTGTTTCTTTTCCTACCAAAGCATGAAGATAACACCTGCGCTTTCTTGCTCTTGGGTTTACGAGGGGGCTCATACCCATATAATGCAGTTCTATTGAAAACACAGCCAGTTCCGACGTAAACGGGGCCTTGGATACCATCCAATCCTCTCAAGTTTATCTGCGACCAATAAATTACAAACCATTGGAGACCGCTTCTTGAAAATGATCATCATCTCATACACAAAACTATAGGTGCTGCAACAACAACCAAGTGTACCTGTGGTTCTCATATGTTAAGGTGTGGTTGAACAGAGGACTATTTCAAACTAAATGTTAATCTATGGTAATTAAGTTCTGTTTAAAATCACGGCTCTACCTTGTTTGAACAAGATATTTGCATGTTAGAATTGGAGCGGAGGGGGACTAGAGAATTGTATCGGTTACTGAAATTTATTCTATTAATATTAAAACTTTTCACTCATTACATATTTATGAAATCATAATTCAATTTTTTAAAATAAAATAAAATAAAAGAGCTGCGCCACCTAAAACTAAAAAATTAAAACAATGCGATAATATCAATATATGATAGTGTGAAATCATATTTATTCTATTAATATTGAAACTTTTCACTCATTACATATTTATGAAATCATAATTCAATTTTAAAAAATAAAATAAAAGAGCTGCGCCAACTAAAACTAAAAAATTAAAACAATACGATAATATCAATATATGATAGTGTGATTCAAGGGGAAAAATAATAATACAGATAATAGTATTCTAATTAACATTGATAATATGTCTTAACTGAAAGTAGCCTAAACAATACAGGGAAAAAAAACTACAAAACATTGATATGTACGCAAAATAATGAAAACAATAGTAAAAAGCAATATTGAAAGTATTTCTCCAATGTGCAGCAATTACAAAAGTATCATAAAGAAGGAAAAAGAATTGCAAGGAAAACAAAGAGTTAACAAGGGAGAACATAAATACTATCGAGAGACTGAAAGTAATACCAGAACTTATGAGTAAAATATAGGAAGCAACAAAAAAGGCAACAAGAAGTAAAAAGAGACTGGGCAACAAGAAAGCAAAGTCGAGCCAATAGCTGTGCCTTGTGGGGATCTCAAAGAAATAAAAAGACATTTCGTGGGTGTGAGATTTGAACCCTGGCCAAGATGGAGACATTGTACAGGCACAAGCACTAGGAGGGTTTACTACTCTGTGTGCAAGCTGAAATGTATATATCTGGACAGAGCATCCCTCGATCAATAATACCTATATACTCACCCAACCATAGGAGGGTTTACTACTCTGTGTGCAAGCTGAAATGTATATATCTGGACAGAGCATCCCTCGATCAATAATACCTATATACTCGACCCAACCATAGGGAGGGCCCTTCCCCCCACCAGCCCCCCTAGCTCCGCCCCCGTGTTAGATCCACGACTTGTAGCACTGGACATGCCACATCGAGGAAATGTATATTTGAACTTAAACAACAATGCATCTCATCTCATCCAATCAGATACAGGGAAGGGTGGCAAGTGAAAAAAATCATAACTTACGTCAAAGAAGACGGTGTTTCGGTTGGCATATCGATCATTCTTGTCAATACCATCAAATCTTTGAGGAAATTGTACATAGCAGACATATTTCCCCAGGTTTGGATCCATCAGAAAGCACATGGCTTCCCTTAAAGCCATGCTATTATTGATGTAGTGGTCACAATCAAGATTCAACAAGAATGGACCATTAGTTAGAACAGCCGAAACCCGGACCTGCAATGAAGGGAAAAAAGACATTAGGATGAGTGTATACGAGATTCCATCATTCGGGAAACAATCGACTATATACTCACAAGGGCATTCATGGCACCAGCTTTCTTGTGATGTTGGAAACCTGGACGCTTTTCACGAGAAATGTAGACTAATCGTGGCAGCTCCAAGGCCTCACCCTCAGTGCCTCCACTATGGCCCAAGAAAATCTGCATCCATTTCAAATCAGGATCAATGTGGAACATGGATGGAATAGTATACTATGAAATACGAAGTATCACTTATAGGAGGAGATAACTCTAAAAATAAATCACTAAAAGCACCATCAGGGCTCCTCTCAAGGAGAAACATCAGAAGTAATTAACAGTGTCAACATCAGAACGTACGTAGGGGAAAAATCTGTCGAAAAAGTTGCATCACTATATAATATATTTTGCGGAGTAAATAAGTTTCTAGCTGCGAATCTCAGAATGATAACTTGGAATAGGGATGAAAGGAAAAGGATGCATCTATATAGTATTCACAAGCGCTATAAGAAAAGAACTAAAAAAAACATTTGAGTTTAGTATTGGTGGAACAAGTGGAAACCCACTTGAGTTGTCAAGTTTCTATAAATCAATCCAGCTAGCCACAGATGAAATGGAACTTACGAAAAAAATCATTACTTTCTGGAGTCAAAGGCTCTCATATAGACAGACTCGGGCCTAAGAAGTAGGATTATGCACAATCGTACCTCGTAAACCAAGGCTATTTTTGTTGAGAATTAGACAGGCGACCAAGATAACAAAGAAAGCAGTTAAATCGTTAAGTCAAGTGGGAGCTGTGAATTTGACAATACCTTGCATGTGTACAGCTAAAAGCCAACTAGCAGCACACATACGAATCGTGGTTTACGCAAAGAGGCAGGAAACAAATTCACCTGAATCATTCCGGGATGATCTCTAATATTATTCCCAGGCCAAGGTGTGCCATCTTGCATAATCCATCCTTCTTCTGGTACTTTCTGTGCCTTCGCAACAAGCGCATTGATGCGAACTTTAAACTCTTCATATTCTCTCTGCACGATGCATATAGGTTCAGTAAGCAATCGCCAATCATCATATGAGAAAGTATTCTGGTATTGATACTTTCACCGCAAGGTTTCAATTTTCATTTTTTTTTTAAATTCTTTAAAAAAGAGGAAAAAGAAGCATGTATAAAAGCATGACCAACTTTCATAGATCTACGGTCTTTCACAAATGAAGTCTCGACTTTCCCCTTCAAGTAATCAATCTTCTGAGAGAAGTAGAACTCAGGAGCGCGGGGCTCTATGCAGTATTTCTTACAGAAAGGAACCCATTTCTTTGAAAATTCTGCCGTCTCCGACAATGCCTCAAAAGTCAGTAGGGAAGCTCCATCATCAGAGACATAGCATGAGACTTTATCAACCGGGTAATCAACTGCAAGGATGGATAAGACGGTATTGGCTGTAACAAGAGGGGGCTCTTTCAAAGGATCTACAGTACTGACAAATATGTCCACAGCAGCTAACTGTGATGGCTCCCCTTCACGGTCATACCTGTGCCCATACGTAACAAGATTTAGTAACATAAAAAAAAAAAAAAAAAAAACAATGAGGAGTTACATTTGCCTAAATTTCTCAAGCAACAGCTATTAAAATAAATAAAATGAAGATAGGCAAATGGATAAGTTATAACACCTAATAGCAAGCCTATCGAGGTATGTTTCTCGGTTCACCGGGGTCCATTTTGGAAATTGATCCAATATCCAGGAAATTGCAAACCATATCTCACAGATAACAGAAAGTAACCAGAGAGCATAGGCGTTGGTCACTGGGTTCGTGATACGGTAATGGAAGAAAACACCAAGGATAATAAGCCGCAAAACAATGACCATCCTATAGGGATTTATCCTTGACGATGAGATGGACACCTTTCTTGAGAGAGGTTGCCTTGCTTCATCATTCCTGCATTTAATGCAGATATCACTTATAAGACATCAATTGCAACAACAATAACATAGTAAGCCCCAAAGCTTGGATCGACTTAAATCTTACATCAGATTTAGAAACAACGATTGTTGATGCTGATTGGAGATATACTTTTCGAGAGATGATACAAGGAGCTTGGTTTTGAAGAAATGGGGTGATACATGAAAACAAATCTGAATTACCACCTTCAAATTTTCTTTCCGACATGGCGATGAATAGAGCCATGAAAACAGGGTTCGCATGCTCAGTCAATTATAATGTTCGATCTTCTAGGTGGTCTAAATTTAAAAATAATAATGACAGATTTTATATAACTCGTAGCTTTGTTAAGTCGGATTAGAAATTATTTTCTGTTTCATGCTCATAGATTTATAAGGTCATCGGTTGTGTCTTTTCCATCTGTAAGAGTTGTTTTATTTTAATAACATTTTGATCCCAATTTAAAAAAAAAACATAGTAAGCAATATAATGGCAAATATGTCATGAGTCAAGTCGTCAACTTCCAAGGGAACTGCGTCAAATATATATGCTTAACAGAAGTACTTCACCAAAAATAAGTTCGGACAATGCCTGCAAAATGGGAGACCAAGAAACATCAACAGAAAAGGTTCCTTTTCAATGCTTTACTATTACAAGGTGGAGCACCACTTACCACTTAAGAGTATTAAGAACAAGCTTAATTGGAAAACATGTATCAGGAGCAGAATACGTGGATTTATATTGACAAAAGTATCACTTCAATGTAAATCTGGCATATGTTATTGAACGCTCATTGGATATTTCTATCTCGCTATTACGTTATTGGACAAATTGATAATCCCTTATATTTTAATACTAGCATCTTTATAGGCCCAAATTAATTTTAAAAAAAAACTTTATATGACAACTAAGTGGCACTATGCTGCAATTATTCAAAGAGAAGAGCACTTACTGTTGGTTTCCTTTCACAAACTAAGAAATCGTTTCAACTTTTTTGCCAGTAAGAGAGCAACTACGAAGATGCGCCAGGAATAAAAATAAGTTAGGAATAAAGCTCACAAAAGTATGAACGTACAAAGAAGTATCATCCATGAGAATGTCAGTGTTTGCATCGATATCTCCTCCTTTGTCTTCCGATGGACCCTCAACTGTGCTCATTGGAACAATATTCTTGTCCTGCCTCTTCCAGCCATCAACTCTCTCCTTCCAGGCTATGTTACCCAATCCTGATGAGCCATACTCCCTAGCGGGATTGGCTGCAAAAATAATATCAACACCAAAATAAAATACCAATCAAAGTTTAGATGTGAAGTTGAGTTGATAATGAGAATGATTATCTAAAAGTTTGAAGTACATTTTACTCCACCAACTCCGTGAGAACCCATAGAAAAGCGATCAGGTGAGGCTGCAGAAAATTCCCCTGATGCCTAAATATATTACCCCAAGAGATTAGTCTTGCCAGCATATGACCTTCACCAAACCAAGTGCATAGCTCAAATGCATACCTCACGTCCATTAGTAAGATAAACAACGCGACTGGGGGGTACTTCCTTATTGTAGCTTGGACCTTCAATATCATCTCCAAGACTGCCAGTAGTCCTGTGCCAACCTAATAACCGTTGTGTCGTGCTGTGCAGATCACCATGACTTCCTGAAGAGAAATTTAACTCGTTGTTACCATCAATGGCTGGAAGATCTTCCTCCAGGTCACCATGAACAGCTGGGCTACCTAGAACCAACAATCGGAATGAGACTGCGAGGAAGTAACCTTTTCTATCACTTATGCAAAACATATTGATAAATGGACAAGCACATAAAGCACCATAATTAAGTGGCAATAGCCCCACTTCATCGAGACAGCAGGAGAGATAATTTAAGCACGAAATCATTCTCATGGGACTTCCCAAAATCAAGCGGCAAAAGGTTACAAGAAGGCAATCGAGCAATGGGGGATGCACCAGAGCTAAGTCCTCATAATGCTGGTCTGGTTAAAGACTATATGAATTGACACACGACAATCAACTCTGACGCCTTCATGTGAGGCTGCATGAACCCTGCTATCAAGTGATACTGATATATTAGAAGGCCAATAAGTTCAGCTAGAACCCAAGTTATATCATATAAGGGTATAGAAGTAAGGGGTACGCGAAACATGAAAAACAGAGGGCATACAATTTTGGCAGTGAATTTTTAGTCATGACTTCTGAGCCCCAAGGCCCCTACGTCTGCATCTTGCTCTTGGCTAAATCCAAACCAGACCAATAACAAGACACAAATGAGGCCAATGCCAGAAAGTACTCCTACTATGTAGCATGCACCAATTCTGAGCTATATATGGGAATGGAGCATATTATGGCTGGGGGTATTGTAGGCAAAAACCATATGATGGGTAAATGAGTGATGGGGTTGCGCCCACTAATATTCTGCAACTGTTGTTAGATTCTGAAAATGAACGAACTTTAACCAAAGGCAGGGTATTTGATAAATTATCATCACACACGTACTGTTACGAAAACTGTTGCCAAATTTTATCCAACGTCAACATAACTGGCTCGACCGATCATGGAAAAGTTCACAACCCCAGATTATGGGACCAAAGAAGGAAACACAAAACACAACAATCCAAATTGAAGTAATTCACACATCAACTTTCGCATGCCAAAGAGGAAGCATGAGGCGAAGCAATCAAAGCACATTAACCAGACCTTTGAACCTCTTGTATCTGGTTTTGCATTGAGGGCAACACTGATTCCCATCTTTCCTCTCATACTCATAGCACGGTCTGCACACCGGAAATCCACACACATCACAAGCAACAAACTGCCCGCCGCTCGCAGTAGTATCAACTGTATCACCGCAAATTTGGCAAATTTGACCCTCTACGCCTTTCAATGACTTGACCTGCCGAAATCACATTATTCGATTACTCAAAAAACCAGTAAACATTGTGCAGCAAAACAGGACACAGAACCTTGTCTGAAAAGATAACACTAACCCCATTTCCTCCTTCAGTCTCCATTGACCTTAGCTTCCAGCTTCTTCAGCAGCTCAGCTCAACACATTGAACAAAAAATGGCTCCTCGGCTAAGATCTGCAAGCAATTAACAATCAGCTTCATAACCCAACGTAATAAACCCTAGAACGAGGAAGCGATGACCCGTGAGTCGTGACATATTGACCCCTCCACAGAAAACTACTAATTTTGCAAAACACCCTTCCCAAAGTTTTACATTAAAACCCATGAATCATAACTTATTTTCAAAGATTAAGGGTTCTCTCTCGTCGCTCCAAACCCGAACGTTATGTTATTTCCTCATCAGCGAAATTCAACACAAGAAATAGGACCACTGCACGACACAGATTACTACAAAACCCCCCAACATTTCACCAACTAATTAAACCCAAATCAAACTCAACAAACAAAAGCTACAACCACAGAGACAAAACTGGTGGGCACTCGGCATTTCAAACTAAAATCACACCCAAAACCCCACCTTGGAAACCCCAATCCAACAATCCCAACACCTCAATCCCTTAAAATCTCAAATGCCCAGATGAAAAATCACCTTCAAAAACTCAGAAATTCATCAACCCAGAAGATAAGAAGGGAAAATCAAGGTGCCCCCACGTCTTGACTTGTGAGAATATTGGCTCAAAAATTGTGAATGCGACTAAGTTCACAGTCGTATGTGGGGAAAGAGTGGATTGGGTGGGGTTTTGTTGGAATTTTTGATGGTATTTGAAAATGAATGCGTGGAAAATTGATGGCAACTTGGATATGTGTAATATCCTATGCAAATAGTATAGTAGGCGACGCAACGTTCATTTCTGTACGTGTTTGTGTGTACAGCTAGCTGCAGCTGGTGAAGCACGAAATGTTTGCGTGCTTTTTAAAGTGAATTTGACGACTCCATGTCTCCATCATATCTCGGCTTGATGATGTGTATTGCCTAAGCTAAAGGTCCATGGTTACCATCGGGGTTTGTGTCATATTATAAACAACATTTGTGATATTTCTTTTTTGTCTCATAATAAATAAACATCTTTTTAATTGGAGGTGTCAATATAAGTTGAACATATTACTTTTCTCGTCTTATAAAATATATTATTAAATATGAATTTTTATTATAATCTTAATATCAATTTTATCCCTATTATATATCATATCGTATTCATCATTATTATTTTTTCTCTTAATTCACCCCCAATTTAATTATTTTATTTCTATCCACTCACAATTACTTCTCAGCTTCTTATTTTAAAACCAAAATGATATCTTGATAACATTCAACAAAATGAATGCATTCCTTAATCCCCGTACCAAGTCGACACATCGTAATTTATCTAAAACGGGTAGAGTATTTTTTAACCTTCCCACCAATAAATAAGTTAAATCTATCTTATTATTATAGTACACCCATTAATTTTTCTCTCATATATTATAGTGAAACCTATTATCATTATAAAAATATTTCATTTATCCAATTCAAATTGTAATATTTTCTTTTTTGTGATGTCTCATTCAAATCACAACCTTTTCTTATTTATCAATTTTTTTCCATACATAACCATAAAAACTATCTATAATACATTATATCATATCAACCCACTCTATCTCTTTTTTTTTCTTCACTCTTTTTCTTTTTTCCTTTTTTTTGGGCGTCTCATTCAAATTACAATATTTCCTTATTAATCAATTTTTAATACAAAATTACTCCATTCGTCCCACATAAATTATAACACATTATTAAAAATTGATGTTTTACATAAATTACACTTCTATAAATTGCAACAATGTAGTGTCAAAAAACTCATAAATACCATCACTTTATATCACATCATTTTCTCCGTCATTATTTTTCTTTTTTCACCATTCATACTATTTTCTTCGTCATAACTACTCCCTTATTAATCTATTTTTTTTCATACAAAACTACTCCCTTCGTCCCACATAAATTATGACACATTATTAAAAATGAATGTTTTATTTAAATTATAACACTCATATAAATTGCAACAATGTAATGTCAAAAAGTCATAAATACCCTCATTTTATATCATACTATTTTCTCTGTCATTATTTTTTTTATCACTCATTTTTTTCTTTACACTCACAAGGTAAAAACCGTCCAAACCTTGAAAATCAATACACACATTAATAATCGTATTGAGTCAAATTTTGGTAATTTAATCGGGACTAAGGGAATATCAAATTATCTCTACTTTATATCGCATAAATCCATCATAGCATTATGTTTTTCTCTTTTCTGTTTCATACACTCACAAGGACAAATTAGTCTTTTCTCTTAAATTCAATACACACATAAATTATAGTGTCAAGTCAAACGAGTGTAACTTTTTTGGAACAGAGAAAGTATATTTATTATTCATCAAAATCCATATAAACTCAACACACGCATAAATTTATATGTCATGTAAGTGGTTCATTGAATTGAAGACGGATGAGTAATAATTTGGTTGTAATCACTCCTCCATCCCATATTATTTGAATCTCTTTTCTGTATGGCCGTCTCAAACCGTCCAAAATATTTGATTTAAAATATTGAATCTTACTTTGTGTTTGTTTGATACATTTAACCATTAGTTAGGATTATATAATCTTATCTTGAGTAATAGTCATGGAATAAATAATCCTAGAACAAATAGTTACGGTGTTTAATTTAAGAATAAGATTAAGAGGATAATTTGTCCTTAGATTATTAGTTCCGGGCTTGCGTTATCTCGAGATTATGTTTGTTTCGGGCGGGACAAATGATGGCTACCCCCTTCCCTAGTTCTGGGATTAAATTAATTAGGTTGGACTATTTATCTTCCTTCCAAAAATTTCAAATTACCCAAACAATTAAATACGACTATTATTCCTTTCTCTTATAAATAATCCTCAAAAGAAACTCACCCTTATTGTATTACTAAACGTAGGATTAATAATCATATTTTAATCTATTTTCAGAACATAAAAAATAATCTTTTAGGGGAAAAAAGAAATATATATCATGACATAAACGTGTCTAAATAACTAATAATCGGTTGAGTTTAAAATAGATAAATGATTAAGGTTAAGATATAATATTCTAATTTTAATCTTTTATTTATGTTGTTTTAATTTCAATCATTCATTTTTTATTAAAACGTATTTATATAATGACAGACTCTCTAAATCCATCTTTTTATTATTCCCAATAGAAAAAGGATTCTCTAAATGTTCTCTCTCACATACCAATATTAGTAAAAAGAGGTTAATGTAATATTAGTCAAATTAAGCAATTACGAGAGTGTTTTTAACCGTTAAATCAAAGAAAAAAAATTCTTTTCAATTTTAAATATATTATATCTAACAATTAAAAAATTCTCATAATTAATAATTAACTATTGTTATATTAATTTTTTTATATTTATATTTGACATAATTATCTATATTGTATCCAATCTTAAAAATGATTATCTATGTTAATCTCACCCTAAAAAGCAACACATGCTCGTAGTGAATAACCCAGACGCGACTTCTGTTTCCGCATCTCCGACACCCAAAACCCTAACCAAAGCCCAAGCCCTAATCGGAGTTCGAGAATCGAATCATGCTTCGACGAACAGCGAAGATCTCAAGCAAAACTCCACCGTCATTGTTCTCCCATCTCCATGCTTTGGAGGAGAAGCCAGTGAAACCGCTGCGGCCTTGACCGCCGCCGCCGCCGCCGCCGCCTCTGCCTCCATCGTTGTCTCCGTCTCTGTCGTCGCCGCTGTGGAAATTGGAGTTGTTGGCGTCGATCGCGGCGGGGTTCCAAATGGGATGGGTTCTAGAGTCTACACTCGTCGTCCCCTACGTAGAACGCCTCGGCGATCCAACCAAATCAGGTATTTCCCCTAAGTAGGATTTCGTTGATTTTGCTATTGGCTCCGCTATAGAGCTTTCCTAATCAGGTATTTGTTCTTTACGTCGGAGAAATTCGTCAAACTCAGTCGTCGTCTCTAATTCATTTTCGGTATCGTTTGAATTGCTCAAGCGCTTGGTGATGTTCGGATTTCCTACCAACATGGGGAATTCTTTCAACAAGCGTGTAGAGAGTCGTTTAGAGGGGTTAAATGCTTTTATCTTTGCGTGGCTGTTTTGGATGCTTGATTGGGGGAATAATATGGTACATGTGAGTGTAGTTGGTGTTTCATGGGAAAAATGGGTTGATAATTTGTATCATCCCGAATATTTGGTGTCTCGTGTGTAAAACACAACTAATTTTAATGACAGAGCGTTTTGGGTTGCCAATATGGATTAAGTTCTTGGCGAGACTAAGTTGCTTAATGTTCTATATGCAAATAGGTCAGACTTAAGATGAGTTAAGCGACCAATAGTACTACGAGACATGTCAAGGTAGCATGATCAAGCGACCAATGATATGTCGACAGCAAAGCTACACATGTTATGAGAAAGTTTAGCCACTAAACAACATCTAGGCACACATGTGTCACTAGGAAACAAGGAAATCTAGGCACATATGTGTCAAACAAGGAAACAAGAAATAAGAAAATGACACTTATGTAACTGTATGTCGAGATCTTAATTCTTGAAAAGGGAGGTGACATTAAAGCAACGCATGTCAAGCTTTAAATAAGAAACACATGTCAAGCTTTAAATAAGAAAGCTTCACCTAAGGGGCACGTGTCGTCACCTTGACAAAGATGGCTATGATTCATAACTTGTTAAAAGCAATACAAGTACGTAAAGTAGGACTGAAAGAAGAAGACTTTCATAGTTATGCACCAAAAAAAAAGGGTGAAAAAGAAAGAAGTAGTACTAAGTAAGCAAGCATGACGAGAAAACGAGGGGTTTAGTCAAGCGAGGAGGACAATAGTAAGGTAATCATATAGATGGTTGTTATAAAAAATGGTATTCATAGTTCAACCTATGTTTATGTTTTACCAAAGTTTAAGTTTTTGTAACTATAAGTATGATTTTACGAGATGCTTCTTAATCCATGATTTTACCAACATTTGTGTGGTTTATACAATGATCAAAAAAAATATTTGTGTGGTTTATGACAGCAAATTCACTTTACTTGGAAGTCCATGGTTTATGATGAATGATTTTATAGTTTTATGATGATTTTCAACGACATGTTTATGACCATCGTCTTGTGAGCTTCACAAACAATTATTAAGGACTTATATTAGTGAGTTGGCATCAAGGGCAAGAAATGGCAAGTAGACGTATAAGGGATATGACCCCACCCTGACCAAAGTATTTAATGGTGTACATTGATTAGAGTCTGTATCGACCCACGGTGCACCTAACTCAATGCAATGATAAAATCAATTATATTCGAAGGCAATGATAAAATCAATTATATTCAAAGTCAAGGTCACTCGTTATCATGTTTCAAGTATCGCAACTGAGTTTGATAATGCGTTTTAAGTATCTTAACAATGTTTGCTTAAATGTTTCACGTAACGACTGTGTTTCTAACTATAAAGTTTTGAAATTCGTTTTCGAAATAATCAAATAAGAGTTACAATGTTTTTTCAAGGTATTCCAACGTGCTTCAGCTATGTTTTAAAAGATGATCTTCTTTACAAACTTGAATCTTTTTTATCGCAAACACAACATTTTTACGAAGCATAGTATAATTGTTAAAATGAAGCATAGTATAATTGTTGAGAGTTTTGTCTCACTTTTCAATTAATTAAAATGTTTACATGACTAATAGCAAGTGCAAGACAACATATTAGATGAGCGAACACGAAGAATCTCAAATGTGTTATAAGGATTGACACAAGGTTTGGGACGAACAACTATTGGTATTTGTTGAGGTTGTCGACTACTTCATGTTCTCGATAGACGTGTGCTATGCGAATCCAGTACGGAGGTGTGACCAAACGGTATATCTAATATGATATAATATCGTGTAAGATTGAAACGGTAAAGAAAGGACGTGCATCAGGCTCACACCGTCGTGTATGTTAAGACACAGTCAGAGGGAGGCCGTGTGTCGAGAGGAAGTCATTTTCCTCGTCGGAGTAAGCACGGTCGTGTCAGATAGACATGTCCTGATCAGGCCGTGCGTCGAGGCTGGTGCAGAAGGGAATACGGTCGTGTGTCGTACGCACGGCCGTGGAAGACATTGTTTTCCCTATGCACGGTCGTGCTAGGTTGGACACGATCGTGTCTCGATGAAATCTTACGAGATCTATTTTATTATAAACATATCTTTATGAGTCTATAAATATATCCATGGTATTATAAGTCGATAATCAATTTTAGGGTTTGAATTGTGATGTAATACGTTTTTTATTGAGGCGCTCTATGATCTAATCTTCTAATAGGGTTTTACCATCATGATTTGTGGTGGTGTGATTTATGAAGTTTTTCTCCCGGTATTCGGATTTTCCCACATTAAATTTGTGTGTTCTTGTTTTGATTATCTCGATTTCGTATCTTTCAATCTTTCAGTATTGATATTGGATGTTATCATTTGTTAGGAATGTGCAATCCCTGGAATGTATAGAAATTGATGAACAAAACTTTAGAGTAGGTTATGTTTGTAGTTAGTTGTTTAGATTGAGAACAGTGATAGAGAGTTGCAGTTTATAAAAGCATTTTGCAGCAGATCACAATTGGAGTGTCAATGCAATGTGAATCACCTGAATGCAGATTACTACAAAAGATTCTTGATAAACAATTGGGACAAACATGGACAGAAAAAGACTACAAATACTTCACAATCTAGGATCGAAGTCTCATGTTCAAGTCACATCACAATGCACCAAACTGGATATAGTAGGACTGACTTACAGTAGAGATGAAAGTGCAACAGACTGAAAGTGCAGTAGGCTGATTGGTGAATGTACTGGATCTGAGTAATGATCACATCGAATAATTAAGGTTTGCAAATCTGTATGAGGTTTGATAATTGTTGTGAGAAGGATTTTTAGCATCACTGAGGATTTGTATAGGGGACGAACAGACCGTTGTCAACGTTAGAATAGTACAACCATAAGTTATAATTCCCTATACTTATAAAAGGGGATTGATCAAGCTCAGAAAAGATTGATGACAATTGTGAATTTCATTTTCAAGCAAGAAAAATCTCTGAAGTGTTGTGCAATCGCTTTTCTGAGCTGTAAAAAAAGATTTGAGGAAAGAAGTTCACAAGTCTGCATGAAGAACAAGATCTGCATCAGAGCTTTTGAAAAGATCTGTGTAACGATCTATGCTCTAGCATTAGCTAAGTATTGTACTTGTCAGGAGTTGTCTTGTAAGTCTCAAATAAATAGATAATGAACTCATCGTTTGGTTACACTACATCAGTTATCAAGGGAAGACTTGACTAAGTCTTCATTGAACATTTTGACAACGAGTGTATGAACCAGTGTAAAAATCTTGTGTCCTTACTGTTTTTAATTCAATACTTATAACTGTTAGAAAACAATGCAGGATACACTAGAGACAATCTTGCTATACTATTGTCTATGTTGTAGGTTTATTCCGCAAGTCTATAGAAGGTTAGGTGTATATTAGTCAAGATTAGACTGCACTGAACTGTGAAAATTTTTTGAATAGCCTATTCACCCCTCCCCCTCTAGACTATTCATTGTAAACTTTGTGATTTACATCATTAAGAGCAAAAAGTTAGGCCATGGATGTAGTGTCTCCTAAGCAAGTTTGATTTTCGAGGCATTACAGATTTGTGGTGGGATGCATTTGATATGTTTTTGGGTTTGTGTCAGTCGCGATGGCAATCTAACTCTGTGATTATCTTTATGATAACTTAAAGGTGGATGCAGTTGTAGGTAGAAATTGCCCGTCTCGACCTAGTGATCGTTTCATTGTCCTATATAACAACACTGATCAGTGTTTAGAGTTAAATAAACAAGTGCCGGTATGGATTCAAATTTAATCTGATATTTCGATTTGCATCCTATTCATCCTGATGATGAATGTTTTCCTATAACGGAATTCTATTTTGTGGAAAACTCGAGGGTATTTTTAAACTGTCTCTATGTATTATAATGTTGAAATCTAGCTCTATGTGTTTTTCATGATACGGAGGTTTAAACGCATGGCCATCTATTTTGCAAATTCCTCAAACCTCTGTTGCCATGATCCGTGAACTTACATCTCTTGAAAGAGGGATGTGGACTGAACTTAGATATCTTGAATACTGTTTTGTGCCTTGAGAAATGTCATGGAGATCGAGGAACGATGCTGTTCACATGGAAATCAGATCCTCCGGGCACATGATGCTTAAAACTAAAGTGATAGCTGATGAAGTTGTTCTGATGCAGGAAATTAGAAGTTAAAAATGACGAGGCCAGTGCGTGAGGTTCTGAGCAAATGCGGAGTGAAGCGTGCTGAAGATAGACCAGTACATGTATAGCAGGATACAGACTAACATAGCCATGGCTAGTGACTGGTTGGGCATTGATATTATTTTAAAGGTACATCTCGAAGGAATTCCTTTTTGGATCACAAAATAGCCCGCAAATTCTGTGACCCACCATTTAAACCGTCCGAAATCGGCAGGCACAGACCACTACATGTCAGTTGACACTTCAAGGATTGAACCCATGACCTCTCTTCTTGAGGTGGAGCAGTTGACCATATGGGTTGGGGAAGCTCCCCCATTGTGCATTGATTTTTGTTCGTTTGGCTGTTTATTTGTTTATTTTGTATCACACCTAGATCTCTGAGTTCGTGTACAGGGAAGGAAATGACCATAATCTGAGTTAGTCATGTCAATTTTTGTATGGGAACCAGCCTGGTGACTAGCATAGAGGTGATATATATGCATGCACTTTGTAAATTAACTCCCACTATTGCTATTGATCTTGGTATGGCTATGAACTTTCGGTATATCATTTTTTTTAAATATAAAGAGAGAAGCCTGTCCATGTTTGAACTTTAAGTTCAGAGGAGGGGGGGAGTGATTTGAGAGAAAAATAAAAATAAAAATTGTTTTTTTTTTCCGTAAACTGAAAAAATTTAGAGAGAAAATAAAAAAAATTATAAAAATGTCATAAAAATAATTAAGATATTTATTATGAAAGATGAAAAATGATTTTTTTAATCATTTATTTTTAATTTAACTCTCTCAAACACAATAATTATTTTTCTCTTTTTTTCCTTCACCTCCTTTTTCTTCCCCACAACTCCTTGGACCCCTCCCCACATCCCATCACCCGCCCATATTAAAACTCTCAAACATAGCCTAAGAGTACGGGATAAATGACTCTAGTCTGAAAAATATCACTTCTTTGTTGTTATGATATACTCTTGTTTTTTTGTGAAGATGTGTTCATGTTTTTGGACGTATGTATAGAATATTATCATGATGTACTCATGTTCTTAGTGAATATGTACTCCTGTCTATGTGAAGCACTCCTGTTCTCTTTTATGTAATGAAAATACTCATGTTCTTAGTGAATATGTACTCCTGTCTATGTGAAGCACTCCTGTTCTCTTTTATGTAATGAAAATGTTGTCATGCTGTACTCTTGTTTTGGTAATTTATCCTGCAAAATGGTGTTTTATGTATTGCAGTGGTGGTTATATGTTCCTGCTATATGAGTGGTCATAATGAAAAATTATTGAATTGATCTTGTACTTTGACATATACTACATGGACAATTATATGGATGAATGGTCACAACGATGAATTACATGTTTATGTACTAAAAAATAAACAATAACCCTAACCTTGAACCTTATGTCCTATGTCCTATAACCCTAAAAATTATCTAAAAGGATATAAATAACTATGTACTGTTGAAACCCTATGCCCTAAACATTATTCTCTGAAAACCCTATGACTTGAAACCCTGTGTCCTACAAATACAATGATTTTCTTGATCAATTTATCTCTCTAACATTAAATCCTAATCCGTCAGATCTCCTATTTTCCTGCCATCTTCTCCTCTTTTTCTTTTTGGATCTGTTCTCTTTCTCGACCATCGTCCTTTCTCAAATCTCCCTATACACCTGTTCTTCCCAAAATTTCACAATAAGTTTGCAACAATCAATCAACGATGATCATCTAAACTCATATCAACCCTAAAATTTATCCCAAAATATTATTCTTGTCGTAAGATACTGCTCATTTGAATTGTTTGACCACATAAAAACATGAAAAAGAGATTGTTCTTTAAGTGTGACGATTACGACTATTTTGAATGTTAAGAATCAAATACTAGAAAAGTTTTGATTATTGTTGGGGAGGTTAATCTGTGCAATTGTCCTTATTCTTATAACAAAATCGTTGTGCCATTGAAAAGCTTAGAGATTGTTATTCTCGTGACAGTATCGATGGTGATGCTTAGGATTTTAGGAATCTTAATTAGGCTATTCGATCGTGTATCTGGTCCTGTAACATATTCTATGGCTCCTTGTTTTGTATCGCGTGTTAGGTCCTGTAACGTTTTCGATCGTGTATTTCCATTATGTAACCTTTTCTTGAAATGAAATAGACTTCTATGTACTAGACCTATCAATTTATGTAGAACTGTGTATATATGTCTATATACATAACATACATGTCTATATTGTGCACATATGTATCTGTATATTACGCATCTATGTCTATATATTGCACATATAATGTGCTCGAGAACCACTATAATGCATAACAATGAAAACATAGCATTCAAATACACAGTAATGTGTTTGACAACCGTTGGATTATATAACACTCCACTCCAAGGTCTTTTATAATAATAAGACTTGTCCTACGTTACACTTCAATCCATCGTCGTGATAACATTCGAATGCATGCTAACTGAATACATAAGTAATGTGGTCGAATACAATTTGCTCGACAACTACTACTGTTGACCTCTTGAGATTGGATTCTGACAAGTTCTCTTGTTATATCCAGTTCGTTTACATCGTTATGTCATTAGTCGTGTGTTTAAATATAGGATGAAATTCGTCTTGTCCTATATCATTCTGGAGGTGCCAATATTTTGGGTGTATGCATTTGTATTAGTCCAGCGGTCGAGGTCGGTTACAAATGAGAAGCATAAGTTGGAATAGGATTGATGACCTTCTTATATGTATTTCTATAGTCTCCATAATGAAATATGACTCACAATAGTTTTTCAAAGGCTCACCCAAAGCTCTGACTTTGAAACCCCAAAACAGAGAATATCGATAAGGAGTTAAAACAATTAAACAACATACACAACCTACATTGTACACAACAAAATGAAACCTTACTTGCAGAGCTATAGCATAATCAAAATTACTGAGGTTCACCTAATTTTCGAGGATAGATTCAACCTATTTTAAGATGAATGAGAGTGAAAAGAATTCAACTTTCTTGATATTGAATCCGAATTGAATGGTTAGGGTAGAGTTGCAGAAAAAGTTATCATGAATCCCAGAATCAGTAAATATTTTGTAAAATTCAAAGTCACAAAAGATTCTCTTTCCAATGTTTTTCAATCCAAAATGGGTTCAATCATGCAATTGGAGTTCAAATGAGCTTGATTCTTACAATGGGATGCAAAATATGTGTGAAAAATTTTTAAATGGTAAAATGTATTCAATTAATGAGATGAGGATTTTAATGTAGTTTGTCGAAAAGAAAAGGGATGATAGCGCATTACAAATAACACATAAAGCGTTACGACCCGTAATTTTTCTGTAAAATATAAATTATTTTAAAGCCTTACCGCCCTTAGCGTTTTAGCATACGTGTCAAAACGCTACTGGCAGGGACACTTTGGGTTTAGGCTTTGTTGTGTTTGTTCTTGTGATGAAAAAAAATATGGGATGTTGAGAGGGGAATTTAACTAAGGAAAAAATGTAAGGGTCAACTGAAAAAAATTGTTAACATCAATTATTTATTATTCATAACTTCTAAATATTTATCCAGATTAATTCAATTTTATAATAAAAAATAATCATTTTGATTTTTTTTATAAAACAAGATCAATTATGAGTATATTTTGATAAGATCAAAAATACAATCTTTTTCTATGTTGTGATTTCAATATCATCAAAATATATTCATGATTGGTCTTATTTTGTAGAAAAATTCAAACCGTTCATTTTTAACTAAGAATCAAATTAATCCGGATCACGATTAAAAAATTATGATTAATAAACAATTGATGTTTTTTATTTTTTAAATATTTAATACAATATGCTAAAACTCAAAAAGTGAGAAACTTTCATAACTTTTGATTTACTAAGAAGTAAAGCATTTCGGCCATAACGTTTAAGGCCATATTTTCTTTATAGTTAATTTTCAAATAGCAATTTCTTATTTCTAAATAGCAAATTCGCCTTTCCCCTCTTTACTTACAAAGAAAGTTCATCCCCCGGATCATATCGGGTTATCACTGAGAACAAGTCCAATAAAAATTGCTATTTTGATATAAACATTGTCACATTTTGAACATAAATAATACTATTTTTTTTAAATTTATTTATAATAGTTTAATCTAATAAAAAATTTTATGTGTGTGTTGAATTTGTATGAAATTTAATAAAAAAAATATTTTTTAAAATATAGTGGGATTTAATAGAGAGAATGAGAGAGAAGGAAAAAGTGGTGGTTGAATAGTTTGATTATATTAATAATAAATTTATTATCAAATAAAAAAAATAAAAATAAAATATTTATATTGAGATTAATAAAAAAATATTTATAATTAAATTAAAATGAAAAAAATATTAAAAAATTACTATAAAATGATGATGTTCTTTCAATGACAACATGTTATAATTTGACATATTTATTTGATGAATGGTTCACTATGAGACAGATGTTGTTGTTGTATTTGTCCTTTTTCTTTTTGTTTTTTGGATTTTTACAAAATTTGATGTATGTTAAAAAAATACCATTTTTCGTTTTATAAATCAATATAATAAAATTCCAAGATTTACCTAAAAATAATTTTAAATATAACAATCTATCTGTATAGTTCATTGGACTTGCAGCAAACCCAAAATCGGGACACTGTTCCCCGGTCGGCCCATTTTTCCCACTTCGCTCCCTCGGTCTCACTGAACCGGACACGCCCCGCCGCCGATGACATCACTTAGATTAATCAAATCATCGATATACGATCGAGAAGAGAGAAAACAGTAACCACATTGATCATCAATTTCAACTTCAATTGATTCCAATCGGCTCCATTTTTTTTCGAAGTTGCTTTGATCGATGATTTGATTGTTTGATTGTTTGTTGTTGTTGTGGTTTGGTCTTTTGATATGTTTGCAGGCAGTATCAGGCTCATGTTAGGGGACTCAACGCGTTCGATCGACACAGGAAGTTCGTGGATGATTATGGTAAATTGGAATTACCGTGATGCCCTAGTTTGAGTTGTTTGGGGAAGTTGTGTGTTGGTTTTGGGATGACTTGGAATTGGGTGCGATGATTGGATCGATAACGTTAGTGTCGTACTGGTTTTGGGATGACTTGGAATTGGGTGCGATGATTGGATCGATAACGTTAGTGTTGTACTTTTGATTAGTTATGGATCAAGTTTCGGTCGAAAGCTTTAACCCTAGGGCTGCTCGCCTCGGGGCAAGAGTGTGTTTGTTGGATTAGATGCCCAACCATTGAGTGATGAAAGAAATGAGATGGGATTAGATTATGGTGTCGGTTCTCCCCTCGCTCATGAGAACTATAGGATATGCTTGTAGTTTGTATAACCATTATGAAGGTTATTTCAATATGAATATCATTGTTATGAAGAGTTCTAGATGACCTAGGATGGTCAAACCACGGTAATTTGTAGGTGTATTGTTAGTTTTTTAATATATGTCGTATGTGGCCAAACATGACGAAGTAGTGGAAAAGTACAATGAGAGGGACACATGGAGCTACAAATGTATCCATCGTGTAACTAGTTTTACAAAACAATAATTAAGATATAGATAGACATATGCGCCTCCTAGATTTTCTTGGGATCGTGTGGCTAGGCCTAGAATTCGACCTTGTTTTGGTACATTTTGTGATTTGAGCGAAATGCTTACAAGAAAAGGGTTGGACATTATGGATTTCTGCTGATAGGGAGCTACTTAATTGGTGGATCCATTTGTCCTAAAGCAAATGGATGGTGAACAATCACCTCCAATGAGAGAGGACGGGGGCTACAATCATCCGTACTTGTGATATTTGTTTTCATCACTATTCACTGAAAAATTCGAGTGTCGAATGGTTCTAAGTCACGAACATCAGATTGTACTTTTTCGAAGTGTTTTTATTTTTAAAGCATTTTTCCTTCCCTAACACTTCGCTATTAAGATAGGACTTATTTCCTTACAAAAGATTGCACTCGACTCTTGGAGCCTGAAGACAAGATGATGAGCCACACTGGTTTAGTTGAGAAATCAGGGAGTACACAGTGCTGTTCAATGAACTTATCTGCTTATTCAAAACCCTTTTATATTTATTATTTTTTATCTTGGCATATATAACAAGTTCCTACTTGAGAATTTGAAATCCCTTGTTTTAGTTGGTCCCTATGCTTCAATATTACATCTCATGTACCATAATGTCTTCTGTGGCATGCAACCATAATGTTGTGTATAAGATGGAATGCTGGTAAACCTAGGACGAAACCTAATTTGGATGGCATTCCTGAGTATTTCCAAAAGCAAATTTAGATTTCTCTATTCCAGCATTGTTTGTGTTATCTTGAAAAAAAGCATTGCACGAGTGTCCATCAGGACTTCTAACTGTTGCTTCTTGTACACTGTCCTCATCTTTACATATATGTATTTTTGGAACACCAAGATTTTGACATCTTAAGGTTTTTTTTTGCTCATATAATAATGGTTTTATTTTTTCATTTACCTGTTAGTGCGATATTATGGGAAAGGAGCCCCCTCTGGTTTGAACTATCCGATCAAAACAGATCAAGATACTCTTAGAGAAGGATATAGGTATGCCGTTTTTGTTTATGCATTAAATTCCATTTAAGATGTAGTGCTTACTTCTTGCATGTGATTTCACTTATTGGTAATTTATGTTTTATTGGATGGATCTCCAAAGGTATTTGTTTATCAATATAGATACCCTTTGCATGGTATGTTTCAGTTGATACTTATGTAATTTGGAGGATCAGGTAGTAGTAACCAGATATTGGATATTTCATTTTTGTAGTTTTGTTGTGGTCATTACACCTTCAGTTTTTTGGCGCTTACAATAACTCAAGTTGAGATATCCTTGTTGTAGCGCAGCTGCTATTTTTGTTTAGTCTAAGATTGTCTGCTCACCGTAGCATTGATAAATCATATAATCTACTTTTTCAATTAATTATCAGTCTCTTTGATATGCTATCTCTGCTCCTTCAATCAGTTTCCTTTTTTCTGCTTTTTGAGGTTCATACGTACTGAAGAGGATGACAATGATACATCATGGGAGCAAAGTCTTGTCAAGCGTTACTATGATAAGCTTTTTAAGGAGTATCCTTCCAGATATGTGTCATGACGGCACAAAGCTCTTTCTTCTTACAAATATTATACTCCCTCCGTCTCAAATTAGTCGAAACGTTTTGAATCGGCATGAAAATTTATGCGAGTATTGAATTTGTGTGGATTTTGATGAAGAATGAATATTTTTTTGATGGTAGTGGGGTTTAATGTAGCAGTTGTGAAAGCAATTAGTGAGTGTATTATAATAGATGAGATTGATTTGGTATTTTTTTATTTTAAAAGGTTATCAAAAATGAAAACGTTTCATAGCGACAAAAAAAAAAAAAACGTTTCAATTAATTTGGGATGGTGGAAGTATAAGATTCAGGTCTGTTCTACCGACCTACTTCCTTTGTGGGTTTTTGATAGGCTTTATCAGCGTACTGAATTTCTTTTATTTTTGTTTTCATTTTCATTCCATTTATTTAATTATTTATTTTCATATTTCTTGCTTGCTAGCGGAATTTATCATGCTTTTCATGAAGTTTGCTGGCCTCCAGTCAGCATTTTCTCATGATTGTATTCTATTTCTACATGTCTTCATGTCCTAAAGTTTCCTGTAGTCCTCATTGTATTCAAATAACTTGCTGCTTAGCCATATCCGTGTACCTGAAGTTGATACATAAAATCTTTTTATATTCAGACGGAGAAATGTGCCAGGTTGTCAGAGGGTATTACTGCTCACAAGAGTTGTTGAATCTAGATCAGCTCTGTGTGAGTTATGGGACGTATAGCCTGCACAATTTAATTTGGATGCTGACTTCATTACCCCTGATGACCCTGACCTCTATCCTGACTTGAAATGTATGGATAAAATTTGGTCATCAATTGAAGGAATGATTCAATTGGTGACAAACAGTTTCTTCAAGCATCTGTTTTTGTTGGATTACCTTGACATGTGAGGTCTGGACATTTTGCCTTAGAGTGATCTGCTTCTTATATTGATCCCTAGAAATGACATTTTGCTCGATAATCATGTCCAAATGATGAAGAACCTTGACCAATAGTAGATATTGCATAGCTGATATGTCACATTACAAGATTGGAAAGGTAATCTGTAACTTTTTCCTTTATGTAGACTCTTTTATGGCTTTCGAATTAATTGGCTTTTCATGTCTGGGATTTATGTCAACTCTTCATGTCAGCTAGATTTTTTATTTTTATTTTGGGTTAATTTTCTCGTTAGCAATCAGCTTGATTGACGAAACAAAAACAAGCAAGTACCGTGGGATTGATTGCAGCCATGGATTGCCCCTTTTCATTGGTCAAGCACCTAGAAAATGTTACACATTTTTTGTAATCCAAAGATTTCCTGCTATTAGCTGCTCAATCTTACTTCTGAGATTTTCCTTGTATCATCTCTCATGTTCTTGGACCTGGTGCTCTATGAATTTCAATATCTGTCCATCCTTGCTTTTTATAATCAACATAAGAACCATATCATCGGTGCTTTCTGACTCTTTGTTTGGCATCAGTTGAATCCAGGTAACAAACCTCTATTATAAAATCTGAGAATAGTAAATTAGTTCCTTTGCCACCTTATCAGCTCAGTTGGCTCTGGAGAAATTTGTTGCTCTTTGGCCTCTTCAAATGTGTCAACGGATTGGATGATTTCCAATCTGTTGCTCATGGTTTAAATCTGATTGAACCTTGCTCTAGAAATTTTGAGAACTAATTGTTACTTCATGAAATTCTGGTTTAGATTGGGCTGAGATGGAGAACAGAGAAGGAAGTAGTTTCTGGAAAAGGTAAAACTTCTTCTTTGATTGATTGATTTGCCTCCTGTAATTTTCTGCGCCATGCTTGGTTTTATGGTTTGTTGACATATTGTTGCCTTTCTCCAATAGGATGTGGAACGAAGTACTACGACTTTTTTAAACTATGCTGCTTTTGCAGCCATATTTAACTGTTTCCGTTATGCACCTTTGGAACCTGTTTAACGATTTACTTGTCTTATGCTTCTACTCAAGTACTCAGTACTTCTGCTGGTGCTTCCTTGTTTATCAGGACAGTTTATTTGCGGTAACAAGCACTGTGATGAAAAAGATAAGCTTGCAAGTTATGAGGCAAGTATCTATCCGTATGTAAAAACTTCACATGCTATGGTACTAGTCAGCATGTACATGAAACGCTCATATGCCTAATGACTACATATCACTCAGCATGGTATTGGGAAAATTGCTGATTTACTTCTCTGCTTTTTGTTTGAAAAAGTTTCAGCTCATGAACCTTTTAGATTCCATAATGTCCTCCAGCTTTAGTCGTTGGATGCTTGCATTCTCTAGTAGCTGTTGTAGAGGTTCATTGGCTTCTGGGGTCCTGCACTTTATTTTAGCTCCAGCAGAATCAAACCCCTTGTTACATCCATTTAGGCTTTCTCTTATACAAGTGGTTTATGAGTTTTTCCCATTTCCGTTGAAATGTTGTAGGTGAACTTCTCTTATATTGAGGCAGGAGAAAGCAAACAAGCCCTGGTGAAGTTGGTTGCATGTGAGAGGTTAGTTGACTTTACTGATGTTTTAGTGCTTGCTCCCCTCTTCCCTCAACACTCGAGATTTCCCATTCCCTATTTTTGGAAATCATTTTAAATTTTAGTTCTTTTGCGTTTTGTTGCTCTTTTGAAGATAACTTTTTGGGGTCTTTGTTTTCTAAAAAAGTTTGTGGTGGATTTCAACCTAGTAGTTATTTTATTCTTATCTATGTACTAACATAATGATCCTGGAGGATAACCTCACTTTGTCTGATCTGTGGATGATTTCATGAAGAGCTTAAATGGTTAGGATTCGGGAGCATCTTGATGTTAGTTTCGGGCATTGCTGAAGCGATTTCAGCCTAGTGCGATATTTTTACGTACAAAAATTTATCTCATAGACGGTGTTGTAAGCAAGAGCTTTCGGCTCTGGGTTTAATTGCTTTAGTGCAGCCCACCCATGATCTCAACGGCTTTGTTGGCTTGCAACTAATAAAAAAAAGGAGAGATTGTATCTAAAGCAATGACTAGTCAGCAATTAAAATGGGATTTTTGCTGAAGTAAATCCCTTATTTGATACTATCTAATTTTCTTCCCTCTATATCTGCGCATCCAGAACATTGCAGGTTGACCATTACATTAAGTTCATATCCTTCAATTTCTTTTTCTAAAATTAACACCTGGGAACTTATTACCAGTTTCCTAACTGATATTCTTTTTCCTGGTTGACCGCCTATGAATAGGTGTGCAGAAAAACTTCACTACAGGAGGACGAAGGAAAAAGAGAAACTTGAAAGAGCAGAGCAAGAACAGCCAACGAGAAAGGGGTACCTGCTGTGGTTTGAAGTCATGATTCTCATAACTTGGTAGTGATGAAATGATATGGTTTTACTGATATCAGAAACTCTTCCTTCTTTGAGGGGATTGTCAAAAGATGATAGTGATGAGGACCATGAGCATAAACACAACAACAGAAAAAGAAAGGATTCGGACAATGAAGAAAAGAAGGAAAGCAGATATCAAGAAAGGAAGCGGTAATGCACAATGATTTTCACTTCTGATGAGGATTGAGGCTGTCATCAAAACTGTGTTTTTCTGGATGGGAACTCAGTTGTAGTCTCCTGCAGGGAAAGGACCAAAATTCATGAAGTTACGGACGAGAAGAACAAGGCAAACAAGAAAAGAGATTATCTTGGTTTGCCACTTTGCCTTCATATTTTCATGTTTTCGCTGGTTAGATATGATTCTTGGACATGACAAGACATGTCTCGTGTCTACTTTTACAAGCTTAAGCTGGTTTAAATTCTGGGGTGTTAGTGTTAGCTGAGCTCTCAAGTTATGAAGAATGTGCAAGGACACGGTACAATAATTTTTGCCAAAAATCAACTCTATCAAACTTCAAACTTGTGATAGGTGGCACATAAATATGATTGTATTTTAACGTGTTTGCTCGCATGAATGCTTCAGTCTTGTGAAACGTTCATATCTCTAGCCCTCAACAAACCAAGTGCTGATTAGATAAGTGATGCTTGTAGGGATCGAACTTGTAACATCATGTCATATTTGTTCTTGTACCATATTGAGAAATTGTCACTAGCTTAAGTTGGAGCTTTTGGAGTTAGTTTCTCAATAACATTGACCTGCTCAAGGCACATGAATCATGATAAACCAGTCTCTGGTCGTTGATTCATCAGTTTATTTTATCCTTTCATTTGTGTTACCTACTGAGAAATAAGTTGCTGCTTCACTAAAGGGAATGGTGCATTTTGGAACTGCTTACAGGAAGAGGAAATCGAAATCCATCTGGTGACGTCGACAGAGATGATGAGAATGTTGATGAGTTTTTCGAGGGAATGTTTCCATGACATGGGCGGACTCCGTCCATATAACATCCAAGACACGGTATGATCAGAGTTTGCTTTAAAATCGTGAATATTTTGAGTTTATGTACATATTGTTCTTCAACAGCTTATGTATGTCCTATGCTGTATGATTCCCGGAGGTAATAACTTGTGCGGAGCTCAACACATGATCGTCATTAGTTAGAACAGGAGTGAGAAAGATAGTCAAGGTGATTTTTTTCTTTTTATTGAGGTAAAATTAAAGAGTCTTAGATCTTATTCTTTCACAACTCGTGAAAAGGTAATTTGAGTATCGCACTTCATTCAATAGTAACCTGTTGCTATCTAATCGGACCAAAGGGCCGAAAAATTTTGTTATTCTATTTGCTTCGTGTCGTTTGACTTGGCTAGACGAACATGATTTGCTTCATATCAAATAGTTGTGCTGCCTGTTGCTTGCTATGTCAGGTTCCCGATCTGATATCAAGCAAGTCCCAGATTTCAAGTTGATCGACTGCATCCTTTGAGCACAATGTATGTTGGCTAGTTCATTGTATGCCGCAAGTAGGATTCTCTTCATTAAATTATATATGTAGCTCTTGTTACGAGTGGTGGGAAGCAAGTACTGTATCTGCTAACGAGTAAAGTGGGAGACATCTGAGAATCCTGCATCTTGTTATTGTCATATAATGTTGGTAATGAATTGTCTTACGAACTTCTCTGCGATATGCCAATATCACAGTGTTGTGATATAATGACAGTTTTAATTCCTATATATGTTCCTTGGGTGGTCGTCCCGGGTTTTATATGATTGGAATTGCTTGTGTTTTATAACTCCAAAATGCTCACGTCGTTAATCACAACCTGATATCTCCTAGTTCAGCTTGTTTCGACTTCTAAATCATTTCCTTGTACTCTAATCTTTTGCATATATCGCCTGAATTCTTCTTACAGATATCCCTTGTGACTTATACTAGCGTTTAAAATCCACCGTAAATGATCTACCTTCGCTTCCTCCACGATAAAGTCTAGATGTCTAGGCATTCCTCATCTTGCCTCAAGTAGTTACTCCATTAATCCACTTACGTCCCAACAATGGACGTTTCAACTTGAACGTCGCCAACATGCTTAACCAGAAGAAAGATTAAGCAGAAAGTGAAACGGTTTTTTTTTACCATTAAGAAAGTGAAAATGGTTGTTTTTCTGTGAAATGGTTGTCCATAAGCAGCACACCTAAAAAAACAAAGTTCATACTCGGGCATTCCAACGAGCAATATAAAATATACAAAGAAATGGTCATTAAGTTGTATCATCTTATCCAATATACAGTATACAATATGTCCTCTCAGTTCACGATAAGATGTATCTATTGTCGTTGTATATAACATATGAAGACTTATAAAGCAGCTTGCTCCTTGAGTTGCTCCTGCAAGCGTGACAATACTACTGATTAGCATAGCACAAATAACCACTGTAGCATAATCTAGGTTGGTCAGAATCCTTATTTTATAATCCATATCCGACATGATCCATCAATCGCTATAGAATCCAAAAAGACACAACTCTCATCGTCTTCCCAATCCCAAACTACGTTTACGGAATCCAATGACAACTGCGGATGACTTTACTCGAAGTTCGAACTATACTTGGGCTTTGAACCTGGTCTCCTAACCCACTGAATCACACTTGAGGTACCAGTATGATTCCTAGACTGCGTTAAAGAAGACTTTACTAACCTCAGTGACAAAGAATGCATGAAACCCGTAGGGGACTCTATGAGGCAATTCGATAACTGCAACAGGATCAGCTGACATTGTTTTCGCATCAATCACTGTCACTGATGATTTCCTGACAAACACAAGGGACGAAGTTATACTGCATCCTGCTGATGAACTAAAATTCAAATATAGCCATTCGCTTAATAACTCTAACGAACTCAATCCATCACAGAAAGATAATCTCTCATTATAAGATGAAGGGTATAGCTCATTTAAATCAAGGGAACATTGATGTATCGAATATGCATAAGATTGTAAGCTGAAAAGATTTTAGGAGTGAGTGAGATACCCTGTGTTCTCATCATGGGTGAAGAAGATCAAGTACCCATCATCTTCTTCAGATGTGATGCCAGGCTCACGGGGAACAAAAATAGCCTCCGATCCAAATCGCCCAGGACCAAGGTCGAAAATGCCCAAAACATTTCCTCCGACTTTAAGCTGTGTTTTGCTAGTGTCAGGTTCAGCATGCAAGTCAAACTTGATAATCGCTTTGACCTTTGCTATGCTGTCCAATACCGTTCCATACACATATCTTTGTTTCCTGTATTTGAATTCTTCATGAGTACAGGACAATGGTGCCAAGAAAGGAGACCAGATTAGAAGAGTCAAAATAGTATCACCTGCCAGTGTAGCTCTCATTGATGCGAGGAAAATCTACAGCAGATGCTGATAGCTGCCTCTGTGAAGCAAGGCCAGTTTTCATGTTGAATCTCATCTCGTACCTGTCAAAAACAGCTACATACATTAGCTGTGGAAACAGAAAGTACAGCTTCTACAAGTAGTTGGAAAGGTGTCTTACAGCTCAGTTGAAAAGTTTTCAAGTTTTTCTTTGACATCCCCGCTGACCATTTCTAAATCAGGCTTGTTGAGGCGACATGTGATTAAAACCACCTCATCTCCTTCCTCCCATGCATTGGCTATGGCGACAAACAATAGAGAATGGAGGAAAATCACACAAGGGAAATAGATTTCCTGGTAAGGGAAAAAAAAAATTTTGCGGGCAAGGCACAAGAGAAATACATATGTTTACATGCTGCACACCTACTGTTGGTATAATTGCATGTCAACTTTCAGCATATTTTTGCATCTTCTATGAATATATGTACAGGCCGTTTTAATCCTGTATCTTTGTCAATTTTGCTGGTGAATGCTACAGAAGTTTTGAAATGGGTCGGTATGTTTTCACATGAGGAAACAAGTGTCTGACTCATAGAAAGAAAGATCCAACAGTAGAGTACTACAGAAACACAATTTAAATCGCTTAAAAGAAAAGAGGAAAGTAGATGGACAAACCATTATGGAATATGAAGCAATTTGGGAGCTCAAACCATTTGATGAGGAGCTCATTCTTTGCATATCGTGGAAGTACACCAAATCGGGACTTCTTTGTGTCATCAAATGAGAAGATCAGCTTGTTTTCCTTCACCATTTCCTGGATGGAGGTAAATGCAAATTATTTCATAACCAGGGAAGTCAGGTCTGCATATGCTGGAAAGGGGTGCTGTTGGATATGTTATTTACATGCTAAAAAGCATGATGCTATTTTCCATGTAAAACTCTACTCCTATATCCCCTATATGGATAAAGCTAAGAGCCTAAGACAAACAATGGTAAGACACGATAACCCTCGATTCTGTCCTAGTAACGAAACGAGGGCCTCGGATTCATTTCTGTTTTGCATGAAATGACCACTGACCAGTGGGAGCTGAGGGGGGATTCTGAATCAGGTACCCTCCACTTATTTCAATCCTGTTATTCAGAACTGAAGATATGGGCAATTGGTCAACATATGAAATAAATGGCATACCTTTGGTTTGAAGTACATAGGAAGATCCATGAAGATTGAGTAATTTTCAGTAATAGCAAAATCATGCATCATTATAGCAGCTGGTACAGTTATCGGGACTGGATCATGCATGACCCCATTCTTTGAAATGACCCTGTATGTGATATAGGGTGGTGCATGTGCATAGCCAAACGTAAACATCTCGCCTGCAGGCAGATTTAATAACCAGAACAGGATTCTAAGTTTCGGGTAAAAGATTCAAGATTAGATAATTTCTTAAAAGATCTAAGTCGGATTTTGAATCTGGGTACGCCCGAATCAACTGACCTGTGAAAGGATCAACCTTCGGGTGAGCTGTGAAGTTGTGTGTCAACCTTTTATCATAGTCTAGCAAACCCAGAGTTTGCAAGTCTCCATCCTCCAATACTCTAAGAACATCTGCATTGAGCAACAGAGCTAGAGAATTAGTTCTCAAAGATTATCATTCCGTGAATATTTTAAATGTAATCATCCCATGAATACCAAAAGTTTACCAGGAAGGCAGTCGACGACTTACAAGGTTTATCTCCCTCAGAGAGTGCCAAAAGTTTTCCATGATGGTACACAAGTGCTGTATTAGCTGGAAAAGAATGGCAAAGCATCGATATGCATTCTAGAAGATATGAAATGGAAGTTTGAAGAGAACAAGAAAGAAAAAGATTACACTTCATTGGGTTAAAGGTCCATATGTTTTACTCATGTTCAGTGACATTAGGAAAAATGTGATTCTTAAGAAACCTGTCGAGCGTCCAAAAGAATCATCCAGAACTTTCAGCTTTACTCTCAGCAGGCTGAAGTTAACCATTAGTAAACCAAAGAGCCCTTTAAGATCCCCAATCTGCAATAGCCAACATCAAAGAGTTAGCATAGAGCGAGGAAGACTACTTTAACAGCCAATCTAAAAGTCCATCAACTGCTTATTTCTACATCAACTACCAGCCAATCTGAAGTAGATAACCGAGGAAGACCACTTTACTAATCAACACCGGGGGGAAGAGGGAGGCGTGGGGGTGGGAGGAGGAGGAGGAGGAATGGGGGAAAGAAAAAAAGGGCCAATGGAAGGAGTTGGCCTATAGTCAATGTAGAACAGAATCCACGACCAAAACATAAAACAGAAGTTACAGAACATATGTGAACAGATTTGAACTCGTACCTTCATAAATTTTGCTCCTCCAAAGAACTCTTCTTGCCTGAGTCGTGATGTACGCACATAGCGGGAAACATATGTAGCCTTCCCATCTTTAATGCGAAGTCCATGGATCATTCTAGACAAACAATGAAATTCAAGACTAAATTTTGTGCTTTCATGGGTAAAGTAGCGCACTAGGTCATACTGCAGGAGTTATAACCAAACAAAGGCCTACAAGCCTAAGCTAGCCTTCTGGTAACAAATAGATTAGAAAATACAATATTAAACAACTTAATATACATAACTGAGTCCATTATATGGTGGTTTAACAGGACTTCCAACACACAGTTTATTCTTGCAAATCAAAAGAACTACTGCTACATTTGCAGACACACTCCCATATAAAAGAGCTGAGACCGTACCCATCACCATCGAACCTGCAGCCAGAAATTAAGTTACACTGTCAAAACCATGTACCTGGAAACAAAACGAAGAGGAGAAAAGGACGCAGAACTAAAGCCATGAAGTTGAGAGGGTACAACTTTCCTAGAAAGTTGGACTCTGGAAAATTAATTCTTTCCGAGTGCATAATAACATTCACTGCTTCTCATAGTTTAGGCCATCTTACTGGCTTCCACTAATGTCTTGATCATGGGTAGCAATAGGTTATACCGCTGAAGGGATTCCGATTTTGGCATACAACCGGTTATATCTTATGTTCTTGGATTGGCTAAACTCAGGGTAAGAGGTGTTTAGTGCTTAATCAACACGTCAAGACGGAAGGGACTTTGGGTTATAAGGTGCTTAATAATATAACCATCATATTCGTAGGCATTCTCCTAAGCATTAAATGCTTTTAGAAGAATGGTTTCTTGGCTTAGATGAAATGCTCATGCAATGTATGATGTCCGAAGAATATCTTGCATTCATACCAATGGTAGCCAGCAACAGGACTGAACTTGGGATTGGGACCGACCCTGACAAATTCTCCATTCAAGCATTCCTACAAATAAAAGGCTAGCATTTATTTCATATTTCGCTACCATAATCAGCAAGACACCTAAAGTTCTGAGACCACTTAAGTTTTGATCCTGAAATATATGCCAGAGATCCTAATCCCAAGTCCTTTAACCAGATTAAAGATAAGAAAACTAGTGTTGCTCGTAGGTTTTTTTTTTTTTTTTTTTGTGCTCGACCTCAGGGGAAAGATATCAGTGGGAAGCTCTCGATCCATAAACTCCCACATGATTCGCTCAAAACTACAAATCAACGGATGAAAGACAGCGCTTTGAAATGATCATGCTCTCCACTTGGAATTATTGCTTACTTTTCATCATATACAGTTATCTTTTTCTTCTTCATCTTCTTCTTCTTCTTCCTTTTCATTATAGGGTAGAGAAAATCAACCTCTTACAACACTCATAGTGCTCTCACGACAACCTTGTCCACACTCATATACACTAATTCTCAAGATACCTACATTGATTCACAAATTTTCAACACATCAAACCGTTCCACATTCCCAATATGTTTAAACAACACTTGACAAAGTTTCCATCCTTTTTAACTACTAAGATCCAATCACACGCCATATTACCCATTTTATCAGCCCGTTTTCAACCGTTTAAACATCACAGGGTGTAGAAACAATGAAACCCCAGTAAACATTCTTTAAAACCTTCCAAGGCGCCAACAGCACACGCGTGCACACACATACTCAAACCATTATAAACGTTCAAGGACCCAGGTAGATCAGAAGAGAGTCGTGAAGCCCCATACTACCAATACTCAACCCCAAAGCTTAAGCTAGTAAGTTAGATCTTCACACATATATGCTACTCTTTCTTTTTGTTCACGGCCGACATTGATAACCAATGAACTCATACATATCTCTAACAGAACTCCGAAAAGATAAACTCCATCAAACCACAGCAACAACCAATCAACAAGCAAAATCCAAAACTACATATTATAACCAATTCTTCACATAGAGTAATACTACTAGCATCACAATCACTGACTCTCTCATGCACTCTTATCAATTATACTCAATAAATCAATCCGATTCATCAATAACTCTCCAACCTCAACGATCAATACGAATCATATCCAAGTAACTCCACAAATTCAAATCTTGCTTAATTCATCGAATCACAACACAATCAACCAACAAAACACCAACAAAACCCTCAATCAACCAATCTCCTCACCGGGAGATATCCTTTAACGAGCAAGTCAGTCTTCGGCGGCGTCTCTTCCCTCACGGGAGCAAAATTTCCAGATAGATAGTGCTGAGGCAGCTTCGAATCGTATAGCCACTTCACGATCAGTTTCTCCACGAAATCGATCGCCTTCGCCGTCAGACCATTGCTCGGCTTCGGGTTCACGATCACGATTTGCGGTGAGGTGGGTTTCGAGCTCTTCGATTCCTCGACGATGGCAGCCATTGTTGGGAGAGTGTGGTGCGAGGATTGTGTGGGAATGAACGAGAGACGTGCAGTTGATGAGAAGAGATGATATGATTATGATGTCTAAGCTTTCGTACTCCCTCTAACAAATGAAAAATGTACAGATATCATCACGAAATACACAGATACGTTTTGTGTTGGAGTCGTCCTAAATCATTTTTGGCAATGTTTTTTTTTTTTTTTTTTTCTGTGTAAACATTACTCCCCCCTTATAATTATTGTAAATTACGAAATTTTCTTAAATAATAAAAACAAATTATATAAAAAATCATAATATTTTTAATTTATATCATATATTTTTTATAATTTTTTTTCTTTATAAACTCACAATTTTACCTCACTTTTACTTATCATCCACAAGGATAATTTTGTTAAATGCAACAAAGTCAATGAGTTTTTTTAATTATCATAACAAATCAATTTTTCGTAATTTATTTAGAACAGAGTGAGTGATAAACAATGTCAAAAAATTACACAACTACGTTTGATCAAAGATTAAGGTCACAATTTAATATTACATCCGTTTCAATTTAATTATAACGATTTGATCCGACAACATGTATTCAATTTTTATGAAATTTGATAAAAAAAAATATTTTTTTAGAGATAATGAAGAGTGTAAGTGTAGTTTAAGAAAGAGAATGAAGAAACAGAAATGGAAGACGGACTAGTTGGGTTTTAGTATCTGTAACGTGGCTATTTCGGGACTATTCAGAATGTGCAACGACATGTGTCCCAAGATATAATTCAATATGATCAAACATCATGGTTTATAAAATTATTATGAGATACTAATGATACATTAAATTATGAACTTTAATCTGTAATCAATTTAAAGTTTTTTGATATCGTCAAAAATAAAAATAAAACATTCCGAACTACGTGCCATCACGAAAAATTATGAGATGAAAAAAGTAAGAAAAAAATAAAAATATTATATTTATATTGAGATTAATAAAAACATATTACAATTAAACTAAAGCGAAAAAAATATATCATCAATTATCATATCAATTTTATAAAAATTGATGTTTGACCAACGATAATTACAAATTACGTGCCATCCTATAAATTATAGGACTTGATAGTATTGAAGTAGTTATCATCTGTTACTGCTTGTATCACAAATATTTTTTGGACCCAACCTCATGTGTCTAATGGGACGGAGGGATAAGTTGTTTCGTGATATAGCATCAAATTTGAAAACAGCCCTATTGTTGCATGACAAATGGTCGTATTTAACCGAGCAGATTTATGACAAAATGTTACGTTTGATTCGCCTAATGACAGCAAAATGGGTCGATATCGGTTGACAAATACGATATAAATAAGTAGGCTATTTTACTACTCCTTCCCACCCATTAACTTTACATCGTTTTAATTTAATACGCGTATCAATTTAAAGTTATGATACGTATATAACAACGATCAAAATAAATTTTTATAAATTTATTATAAATATTAATTTTTTATATACCTTATGTATTAGAATATAATACATGTTGCGTAACAATCAAACATTATTTGATATGAAAATGAGATTTTTAATCATAAATATAAAATAATACAAAACACATATATGTTACACCATTCATCTCAAAATTATTACAATATCTACGTATTATTTCATAATATTCTATACATATGTATATAAATTTCGTTTCATATCAAATCACGTCTGATCTTTCCGTAATTTATATTATGCTGAAATATGTAACTTATAAAACTATTGATGTTTCACGATAAATTTATAAAAATTATGTTTGATCGTTGTTATACATATATCAAATTTTAGATTCGACGTGGGAGGAGTATAAAATATTCAGGATATAAAAAGTAATAGTATAATCTCAATTTGTCGAAACGGTACATCAAATTTTCGGTGGTTGCATCACATGAAGCTCAGAATAGACATGAGAACAAGAATTGAAGTGTGGGACGGAAATGGCCACGTGACCTAAAATAATTCACCTGTTGCCTTCGTTTCAGATACGAGTATCAGAGCATCCCTGTCACAGTCTCTTAAGAGATTTTTTATTTTATTTTTAAGTTTTATTTATTTATTTATTTATTTTTTTTTTTAAATTTTCACTTTTCAATTATTATATCAAAATATCGATTTTTATATTTTTATAATAATAATATTTTATATATGTATTTTATATTATTATATAAACATGAATAGATTTCTTTTTTATATCAAATCATATCTGATCGTTTCGTAACATGTATTAGGTTGAAATACATAACTTATATTATTTTGATGTTTTAAGATAAAAAAAATTTATAAAAAATTACGTTTAATCGACGTTATACGTATATCAAACTTTATATTGACACACGTTTAAAGTTAAAAAATTACAAAAATAATGAAACAAAATGAGTACAAAAACTGTTCATTAACATATATAATAGTTGGATTTGAGATAATTTTTGCATATTCTGCTCAAGATTCAATTTTAACGTAATCTCCTTTTTCATTATCTAAACTATGTAGTTTATCTATTTTACATTGACCTTAGTATTTGGGTTTGAGATGAATGTGGATGGTGGATGCTCTATCGTATTGGAGTCACGTTAGAATGTTACAGACATGACAGATATTTTGAGTTTTCATAGGTCCTTCGTCTTATTAGAATACACTTTTTGCCCTCCAACATGAGATAAACTTTTTGTGAAACTCATTTTTCAATATGTTATAAAAAACGTATAAAGGATAATATTAGATATAATTCTTGAAATTTTCAATAATAATTTAAACTTTTGATAAAAATGATTGTTGGACATAATATTACTTGGACAATCAAGGAATGGATGCGTCGGGGCAATTGAAACTTCAACAACAACAAGGCGTCACATATGAGCATTCACCAATTCGGTGGATACAAATGTGCGATCAAAACATAAAGCTATAAGGATATATTGAACTTTCTCGGCGAATGAAATTTTACCCCGAGGAGGATACGTTGTAAACAAACATTAATGTATGATTCACGGTACCTAGCCTGTTACAAAAATTGGTGCAGCATTGGATAGAGGCTAAGCATATGATAGCTTTGGTTCCCTCGCTGTATATGATAGCCGCAGGAGATTATGAACGTTCGAGAACAGATCCCGACGACCCGGTATTGGCTTGACAACCGGTGAATCCAAGACCCAGTCCGGGATAGCGCAAAAGGGTCTCTGCGAGAAGTGATTTAACCATCTGCAAGGATTCAAAATTCAATCAGAAAGCTTTGGGAAAAGATGTTTAAAGAACTTAGGATGCTTGAACATAATCAGTTATCACAAGGATAATAAAGGATACTGTAGTATTGTTTTGACATACTCCGCATTCATGGAAAGCAGCATCGACATTGCGTTTCCATGTGGCATTTCCAGGTTCGGAATGGAAAAGATTCAGTACAGGCAGCAGCACAAGATAATGGACACGAAATCAGCAGAGCACCGTCAAGTCATGGTCACTGAGCTCTCTAGTCCAACCATAAGAACTGTTGGGTTGGTTCACTCCTATGTGGCCCAAGCCCAAGTCCAAAAGGCCAAAGCCCAACAAATGAAGGTAACCGACTTACATAAACCGTCTCTACATGGAATAAAAGGCAGGCAAAGGGTGTGTCAAAAATACACATGGTAGCCGTAGAAGAATACAAAAACAATACGAAGAGAAGTTCTCTTTGCATACACACAAACATAGCCACCATAAAACTGCGTTTGCCGATTCGTTCACCGTTGGATCGAGTTGAAATTTTATCAGCATGTTCTAGACATCTAGTTCTTCATTCTGAACGGTTCTAGATATTACCTCGATAGTGCCTCAGAGTTTTTTTGAGGTTGTTTATGTTCTCGTTTTGTGTATTTGCAAGCTTGATGCTTTTGTTGTTTCGGCTGGTTATTTGCACGTTTGTGCGTACTTAATTATGTACGTTTTATACTCTGATTTGATCATAGTGGAGCTGGTTCATTGGTCTTGACGACCCGTGGTTTTTACCCTTGATTTGAGGGGTTTTCCACGTTAAAAATCTTGGTGTTTGTGTCATTATTTTTCTGCCGTATATTTGTTGAGTTGCTCCTACCAGGTTCTTGCAAATGGGGAATTGAGTCCGCTGCCTCATATTCCCAACAATTGGTATCAAAGCTGAAAGGTTGTTTCAGTTATTTGACTTGCTTGAACAATGGAGGCAAACACAAATAGGATGGTATCGTTAAATGACACTAATTATCACATATGGAAGGGAAAAATGAAGGATTTGCTATTTGTGAAAAATATGCATCTTCTTGTGTTTGCTGTTCAGATTCCGGATTTGAAGTATGATGAGGAATGGGAATTCACACATCAGCAGGTTTGTGGTTTTATTCGTCAATGGGTTGATAATAATGTTTATAATCACATTGCTAAGAAAAATAATGCAAGAAGTCTATGGGAGAAAATTGAGTCTTTGTATGCCTTTAAATCAGGGAATAATAAATTGTATTTGTTGAACTCTCTGATGAACTTGAGATACAAGGAGGGGACTTCCATTTTAGATCACTTGAATGAATTTCAAGAGATCCTGGATCAACTGTCAGGAATGAGCATCAAATTTGATGATGAAGTATTGGGATTGTGGTTGCTGAATACTCTACCTGAGTCTTGGGAGATATTTCGGGTCTCTATTACAAATTCTGTCCCCGATGGTATTGTTTCTTTGCAGATGGAAAAACGCGCTGCTCTTAATGAAGAGATGAGAAGAAAAGCACATGGTTCTTCATCTCAATCCGATGTGCTTGTTACTGAAAATAGGGGGAGAACTCAGAAAAGGGATTCGAAGGGTAACAGAGAAAATTGCAGGAGTAAATCCAAGGGTAGATACAAGAATATAGAGTGTCATCATTGTCACAAAATGGGGCACATTAAGAAGAACTGTTTCTTACTGAAAAGGGAGAACAGAGACAAGAAAAGTAAGCAGAAAGAAAATGGTCAAGATGATGGTGATCGTGTGACTGCTACTATCGGTAATAATGATCTTGTCATTCTTCATGATTATGATTCAATTAATCTTGTATCAGATGAAAGCACATGGATAATAGACAGTGGTGCTACACTACATGTTACACCTAGGAAGGAATTCTTCACATCTTAATCGTCAGGTGACTTTGGAATTTTGAAGATGGGTAATGATGGTGCATTTAAGGTGATCGGTGTTGGTGATGTTTGTCTGCAAACCAACATGGGAATGAAGCTACTACTCAGAGGAGTTAAGCATGCCCCAGATGTTCGCTTCAACTTGATTTCTGTTCAGCTGCTTGATAACAGTGGTTATGATAACCATTTTGGTTCTGGAAAATGGAAGCTCACTAAAGGTAATTTGGTTGTGGCTAGAGGGGAGAAAATAGCTAAACTGTATTGTACAAAAGCTTTGGTTGCTAGAAACAGTGTGAATGCTGTGGATATGGACGCATCAAGTTTGTGGCACCGAAGGCTTAATCATATCAGTGAAAAAGGTTTGAAGTGTCTAGCTAAAAAGGATGTGCTTTCAAGATTAAAGAGTGCAGAGTTAGAGAAGTGTTCTCACTGCATTACAGAAAAACAGACCAGAGTATCCTTTAAGAAGCATCCTCCCTCAAGAAAGCAAGAGTTGCTGGAATTGGTGCATTCTGACATTTGTGGCCCGTTGAAGGTAAAGTCTCTTGGTGGTGCACTTTACTTTGCTACTTTTATTGATGATTGTTCCAGGAAAATTTGGGTCTATGCTTTGAAGACAAAAGATCAAGTGCTTGAGAAGTTTATACAATTTCAGGCTTTGGTTGTAAGGCAGTCAGGCAAGAAGCTAAAATGCATTCGTACTGACAATGGTGGTGAGTATATTGGACCTTTTGATGTTTATTGCAAACAGCAGGATATCAGCCATGAAAAGACTCCTCCAAAAACTCCTCAGCTGAATGGTTTAGCAGAGAGGATGAATAAGACTTTGATTGAGAGAGTTCGGTGTATGCTTTCAGAAGCAAAGTTGCCTAAGCATTACTGGGGTAAGGCATTGTACAAGGCGGTTCATGTTATTAATCTTAATCCTACATTTGCTTTGAATGGTGAAGGACCATATAAGATTTGGTATGGAAAGAATGTCTCCTATGATCACTTGCGGGTGTTTGGCTGTAACCTTTGTTCATGTTCCAAAGGATGAAAGATCCAAGTTGGATATGAAGACGAGGCAGTGCATCTTTCTTGGTTATGGTCAGGATGAACTTGGTTACAGACTATATGATCCTATTGAGAAGAAGGTGGTTAGAAGCTGTGATATGGTGTTCATGGAAGATCAGACCATTGATGATATTGACAAGATGGAGAAGACTGCACCCATGGAAAACAATGATCTGACTGATGTTAGTCCTGTACGGTTGCTTGTTCACAATCCAGATACTGCTGAAGGTAATGTTCAGCATGCAAGGAATTGCTATGGATGAAGAAATTCTTGCGGGAGCTTGGTTTTACTCAGAAGAAGTACCTGTTATTTTGTGACAGTCAAAGTGCAATTCATCTTGGAAAAAACTCAACCTTTCACTATAGATCCAAACATATAGATGTGAGGTATCATTGGATACGTGATGTTTTGGATGCTAAACAGTTGGAATTGGTAAAAGTTCATACTAATGAGAATGGTGCTGATATGTTTACTAAAGAACTACCAAGATGGAAGTTTGAAGATTGTCGTATGATCGTCGGTTTGGCGATTACCTCCACATAGTCGTGAGGAGGAGATTTGTTGGGTTGGTTCACTCCTATGTGGCCCAAACCCAAGTCCAAAAGGCCAAAGCCCAACAAATGAAGGTAACCGACTTACATAAACCGCCTCTGCATGGAATAAAAGGCAGGCAAGGGGTGGGTCAAAAATACACATGGTAGCCGTAGAAGAATACAAAAACAATACGAAGAGAAGTTCTCTTCGTATACACACAAACACAGCCACCCTAAAACCGCGTTTTCCGATTTGTTCACTGTTGGATCGGGCTGAAATTTTGTCAGCATGTTCTAGAAATTTAGTTCTTCATTCTGAACGGTTGGATCAACAAGACAAAGTTGGAGGTGTGAGATATTGCCTCGACAGTGCCTCAGGTGTTTTTTGAGGTTGTTTATGTTCTGGTTTTGTGTATTTGCAAGCTTGTTGCTTTGCTGTTTCGGCTGGTTGTTTGCACGTTTGTGTGCAATTAATTGTGTACGTTTTATACTCTGATTTGATCATAGTGGAGCTGGTTCATTGGTCTTGACGACCCTTGGTTTTTACCCTTGATTTGAGGGGTTTTCCATGTTAAAAATCTTGATGTTTGTGTCATTATTTTTCTGCCGTATATTTGTTGATTTGCTCCTACCAGGTTCTTGCAAGTGGGAAATTGAGTCCGCTGCCTCATATTCCCAACAAGAACATCATGCTAAAATTAGGTACGTAAGAAATGCACAGTAGCACCATACAAACGGATGCACGGAATGCGATCCAACGATATAAAATAAAAACTCTACTTGGATAGTATCACGGTCACCTTAAACACATCACGAATATTTGGTCTGTTGTTCCCATGTATTCCGAGAACAGAATCTCCGCACACCTGAAACTCTTCGAGGACCTATAGGAAATGGGAAACCAGGAATCAGTTAGAGGACGACAATTCAGCATAGGTGTTGTAGCCATATAGCAGGAAACGCGTGATGTGAACCTTTCTACGCGTGATTCCACTAAGAGCATCTCCATATACTAAGCTGTCCACAAGTCCCAACGTTTGCCAAGGGCTTCACAAAAAAGATGCAGATGACGCGAATTAGTTTCCAGAAATCGACAGGTAGTTGTTGAAAGCGAAGAATTCACACCAAACATGAGGCATGCAGGAATTAGAACCAACAAGGTCAATATCCATGGAAAATGGTAAATAATTTTTTTTTTATTTTGGTAGAAATGGTGAATAAATTTCACTTCCTTAATTCTTGTTTTCTTTTTTCTTTTTTTTTTGGTTATAAGAAGTGATCCATGGCTGCCATCCTACAGATCCTAATTACATCAGACAAATCCCAACTACATAGGCTCATGGATTTGCCTACAAAAGCAAATGTTCCAATAAATTTCATACAGCATATGCCAACCGACGGGCTCGGCAGCTGATGCATCAAGGCTATCAAATTATCACATTGACTATCAAGATGTTAGCTGCACTCCCAAACCAATGGGAGAATCACTCAAGTTGCCGATAATCAAACTATTCATAGTGTTATTCAAGTTTTGAAGCAAGCGGATCAAAAGACATCAGTTCTAAGACCGAGAATAGAGCTTCTAACATCATGCCCATATCCATGTCTTTCAGCATAAAGTTCAAAGGAGGAGAACATATAAACAACATTAGCATCTTTCAGACTAAGCCAGTGCTACAGAAATCAGTTCATCTAAAATTGCAGACCATTTGAGATTTGACAAAATAAAAGACCTACACAATAATGCGTTTCAGAAGTTTCACTTATAGAAGGCAGCCCGACCAAGCATAACCCCATGAGCTCCAGCACTTTTGGCTGCATTTACCTGCAGGTTTAAAAAACTGTTATACTTGGAAAACTAACCACGATGCAGAAATACCAAGCCAAACTCATCTATCATAAGTTCTCAAAGATAACACATGACGCGTGTCACTGGTTCTCAAGCGTAGAAATCAAGAAAATGCAGACATTGGATGGAAAGGTTTGAACAAACAAGTACCAACAAAGAGATGGACGAATAATGGCATGTATGCAAAACCTATGCTTCGAATGAAATTTACCGGTTGAGAACAAAAAGAGGAAGAAGGAATAATATCATCCCCATTCCCATTACCACGACTAGGAATTCCTCCCACGTTCTATAACGCCCCGGGATTTTCGGTGCAATATTTGCCAGTCACGTGGTGTTACCGTCGCTCCAAAATTCCTTTGAAGCAAGACGACAAGATTACAAGAGGTTTAAGTATCAGACATAGGATACTAACAAGAAATATCCAACTTACACGTCTTGAATTACATGAAAATAAAGTATCTAGAAATATCAATGAAGCGAAACAGAGGCCGAATCTAATCATCATCGTTATGTAATGATCCATTCCCCGATTTTTTATTACGTGAAATGAATATGTAACCGTGAGCTCGAAGGTCCAGTAACATATGATACACGTCAATTTCAGGGGTCCAGCATGCTTATTATATAATGTATTTCCCATGCACAATCAGGATGCAATGCAAACAACACCGAGTAATCATATGTCAAACAAGATCACATAAATACGTACAGGACAATAAATCAAGTCAAACAGTTTGACAGGCTCCTCATGAATTCAATGTCAAGTTGTCAGCCTTGTTTTATTACCTTTAGCCTTTATTAATGCTTCTGAGGCACTTCATGCACTTTAAGTCAAGTCGTATTGCATTTCGAGACTTTTACAGATTAATGTTATGGGAGGAGTTACGACAGGAATTTAATATGTTGCCTAGTATGACCATATCAGGAACAATTAAACAAATAAGATGGTCGCTGCAGCCGACCCAGGGCGGTTAATGATAACCAAACACGGCCATCACTTGTTGTAATGTCGCTGCGTGCACCCGAAGGGGGCTTCTCACCCTCCCTAGCTAGTCTGTAACCCGTGACTCTCTCAATTATTGCCATTTATAAGAATTTCTTCATGTTCAAGATTTCAGGTTTCTCAGGCATTTTCTCGTGTTTAGGATTTCAGGTTTCTCAAATATTTTTAAACATGTACCACGAAATTAATTATATTAATTTTTATGTACAGTAGGTGACTGTCATGGCCTTTCAGAATCTCATTTGACATATTAAATTATTCTCGAGTATAATGGAAATGATTCCATTATAAATCATAGGAGTCAAGCATTTTTGTAATGTTCTCAAGAGTTCACCAGGATTAGTAATTCGTTACAGAAATCATATTCAGCACAGAACATCACAGATCAAGAGAAAACAGTATTTAGGTATCGTCATTATACTCTATAATATTCTACAGGTTGCATCGTTACCCTTCTAGGCATGCAATTCAGCATACAAAACAGTCCAGTACATCAGGATTTTATTCTTTTATTTAATATGCAAGTACGTGATCAAACAGTCACGCAAATCAAGTCACGCACACCAAAACATATAATCTAATTCAAGGTAACGATGTGTGTTACCTTGTCATTTTAAAATCAAAATCACTCTAAAGTGAACGCGTGCTCAATTTTGTTGCTCTGTATCCCTCACATCTACATTAACAATACAACTATCATAAGCAGATTTGTATGTTAATATCAAAGCGGTATATATATAATAGTGTACGTGTAACGCCCCGGGATTTTCTGTCCAATACCTGCTAAACACGTGGCGTTACCGCCGCTCCAAAGTTTCCTTCGAAGCAAGGCGACAGGAATACAAGGGGTTTAAGTATCAGAAACATAGGATCTAGAAATAAATATCCCACTTACATCGTCTTGAATTACATAAAAAACGTACTCCGAAAATATAAGCGAAATGTTACAGAAAGTCGAAACTAATCATCTTCGCTATGTAACGGTTCCCTCCACGATCCTTTATTACCTGAAACGAATATGTAACCGTGAGCTTGAAAGCCCAGTAACACAGGATACACATCCATCTCAGGGGTCTGGCATGCTTATTATATCATGCATTTCCCATGCGCAAATAGAATGCAATGCAAGCAACACCGAGCAATCATATGCCAATCAGGAACGTTTAAATAATAATAATAATAATAATACAAGTCAAGCAGGTTAATCGCTATTTCAGTATCGCTGGCCTATATTAAAGGCTTTTACAGGTTAATGACATGCTCTGACATGTCATATTGATTCTCAGGACTTTTACACGTAACAACGTGCTTTTGTCACATTATAACAATTCTTATGGCTTTTACAGGTTAATAACATGGGAGGAGTTACAGCAGGAGTTTATCGTTAATAGTATCGTCATACTAATAACAATTAACAAACAGGATTGTCGCTGCAGACGACCCAGGATGGTTAATAATAACCAAACACGGCCACCAAATATATTTCAATTGATGCCGCTGCGTGCACGCGAAGGGAATTTCTATCCCTCCCTAGCTAGTCAGGACTCGTAACTCTCCCAGTTATTATCATTTACAGGAATATCCTCATTGTTCAGGTTTTTTTTTCAGGATTTTCAGGCAGGAAGCATGAAATTAAACATATTATTTTCATGTATAACAGGATTCAGGATTTTCAGGCATATAATATGAAATTAATCATATTAATCCATGTATAGCAGGTGACCATCATGGTGTTCATAATTCGAGATTTCAGGCATATAATATGAAATTAATCATATTAATCCATGTATAGCAGGTGACCACCATGGTGTTTCATAAATTTATATAACGCTATATTTTATAACGTTCTTAATAATTTTCAAGAATTATAATTCGTTACAAGAACTATATCAACAAGCACAGGATATCACACATCAAGAGCAGGCGAGCAATATTCAAAAACCGTTATTAAAATTCTATAATATTCTACAGGTTGCATCGTTACCCTTTTAGCAACCAATCAAGGCAATCAAGCACATCACACCTTTATTATTTTTATGTGTCATGCGGGTACGTGATCACACAATCATGTAAATAAAATCACGCACATATAATTTAGGGTAACGACGTGTGTTACCTCGTCATTTGTAGAAATTCAGAAAATCCTTCAGATAATCCCAGGCCTAATCTTGCTTCTCAGTATTTGTCGCACCTACAATAATATTGCAATATATAAAATATTATTGCACGATATTTTTAGAATAATATTCCCAGATTTGCGTATAATTAAATAAACCTCATAATGTGTTATAATAACACATTATATTAAATTATTTTATTACGCAAAAAGGAAATACGATAAATTGTTATAATAAATCGTTTTATTAAATAAAAGGGAATATTCCCCTTCCTTCGCCCGCAGTAAGTAAACCCGGAGACGATTTCCGGCCGATTTCTTTCCGCCAGATCGGCGACGATCAGGGAGGGTGAAGGCGGCGGTCGGGGTGTGACAAGGCTGCTCGGCGCACTTGGATCGAGCCAGGAGACGACGGGAACGGGGACATCGCGGGGCTGCAGCGCGGCGTCGGGCTTTCGTCGAGCGAAGAAGTTTTCAGGCGGTGTCGGGGTTGAGTCGGCGTCGGCAGGGTTCGGATCCGTGAACAGGTTCTCAGGCGAGGTTGGAGGCGGCATGAGGGAGACGGTGTCGTCGGGGCTGGTCTGCTGGGCAGCGACGACAGGCAGGGAAGACGGCTTCGTCTTCGGCGGGGCTAGATCCGGCGAGGTTCGCGGTGGCGACGGCTTCAGGCAGCTTCGGCGGGGCTTCGGGAGAGTCGGATCCGGGAGTGCGCGGCATCGGGTTTTCAAACTTCGGGTCGGGTTTCAGGCAGTTTACGGTCGGGGGTCGGGTCGCCGGATTCCGGTAATACAAATATAATACGAGAATAACTAAAATAAAATATAAACGGAAACGAAATCAAAGCGAGAGATGAATCCATACCTTTTCTCTTTCTCTGTCGCTGTTTATTTCGGAGGCTATGTCAAAACTTGTGAGGTCGATAATTTTGAAAATATTTATATGAAGATGATGATTGAAATATTTAAGGAAGCGGTTGAGATTTTCGCGGGACTCTTGCATCGTTCAAATATATCTTATCATATTTAAAATATTTAGTTCCTTATTCAAAATATTTCAAGATATTACAGTACCAGTGAAATTCCACAATAAATTTGATTCGCAGTATTTGAAAAAGGAAAAATGAGTTTGTGGTAAACACCTGATCCGTGGCTAGCAAGTTGGTGGCCATTTAAGCTTATCTTTTGAAAAATGTAATCGTAAAAATACAAATCACTGCATGTTTTGATAATGTCCTATGAATCAATTATATAATGATATAAATACTAGTAACAACAAACAACTTGTTGGTGGATCACGCGATTCAAACTAACTCCTCGCAGCACAGTTACGACATTACTCACCGACTAAATCCCCGGCGAAAGCGTAGGCTGCATTGAAAGAACCGGTGACTATAACACTGACCAAAACCCTGACGAGCACGATCGACCTGCCAAAGAAACCAAATCAAATGAAGTTAATGTTGAAACATTCTCTTTTCTCGTCAATCATCGCACATCGAAGAAATCAAAGAATTCGATCATGATTTTACCAGCCGAGAGCTTGCAAGGAATTGTACGCGAACAAGTAGAGCTTCAACGGCGAAGGCATTGCGGTGAAGTGAGTGGAAAAACGAGTGAATCTGCGTCGGCGATCGAGAGAAGAGAAAGACTGTTTGAACTAGGTGGTGTTTTGAGGGTAGTAGAAATAGAATAGAGTATACTATAGTGTAGTGTTTTAGGAACACGACGCTGCTTGGGCTTTTTATCATTTTAAATGGAACTCGCGTTACATTAGCGTGTGGGGTCCTGCTTCGTGTTTGCGTTCTTGTTTAAAATTAGGGAAGGTGACATCTCAGAGGAATTCTTAACATACCTGTCAAAATCAATTCCATTTAAATTAATTGTGATTTTTACCTTCATATCAAATAAATAAATAAATAAATTGGTGATTTTGACCCAGGGATACACCTAACACTTGCCAACATCTCCTACAGGGTCGTCTGTAATGTGATAACCAACCAACTCTGTTTTATATTTTTTATGTGATTACCAATCTACTCTTTTTTCTTAATGCTAGTGCTATAATTGGACTGATGATATGAACGTCGCAACATAAATCTAATTCATGACCAGGAGGATCGGAAATAACATGCGGCCAGTGTTGGAACACATTCGTGGAACAAAAGGGAATCCATCCTTGATCCCACATCAGCTATTCCCGTAAAACAAGAATATTATAAACCACAGCAAACACAACCATGGAAACACATAGTATATAAGAATGACCTTAGTCCACTCTCTGTCCCGCGACAAGGGTGCCTACTCGACACAAGTCCATGTCTCGACGGATACTGTCACACGGGACATAGAACTACAGAGTACAGACTAAGTTACAGCTTTTAGCCCGTTCAACAGGACGCTGGCGCTTGATGCAATGTCTATACTTAAAAGAGCAGGTGCAGGATTAGTAAATACTTGCCTTTTACGTGACACTTCACATGAAACGAGGAAGGCGGTCCAACTCGAGGCCAGCAAGAGAGGCTGCAGTAGCCACCTCCGGGATGCTGGACTTCATAAGCACAGAAAGGAGAGCTTTAAGCTTTGATATCTCAGCAACCGAGATTGCCAAAATCATAGTATGCGACACATACTGCCTTCAAGCATAACCAAAAGCATGCAACGTCCTCTGCACCAACAAACAGGAAACAGCGGGTCTTGTGAACTCAAGAACCGAACCAACCTTTGATAGATTAGCGAGCAACCAAGTGGTAGCTTCCCTTCGTGCTACTTTCATCAGCAGCACCATACATTCAAAAGCTAAATCAGCAACACTTGGTTCTCCTAATGCAGTCAGTTCCATGAAGAGACCAAAATTACTACCGAAATCTGCAATGTCTCGTATACATTGTTGCTGATCCACCACCATCGGCTCAGGAATGTCGGATAATAGCATCGGCTCTTTCGAGGTATTGAAGCATTTTCTATTGCATCCTGGGCGTAGAAGAAAGGCCCTGCATAGGCCTAAAGTCGGCTCCATAAAATCTTCCATGCCCTTGGCATTCACAAACTCCAGAAGGTTTCCTATTCTCATAACTACTTTCAATTGAGATAAAACTTTGGTCTCTAGTTCAGGGGCAGATGCCAGAGCAAGGCAAAGCTTCGCATTGTTTACATTTGCATTAGAGAGGTCACCAAGAAGGAACTCAAAGCAACGTTGCACAGTGGTCTTGAGGCGTAGAATGTCTGTGATTTTGATGTAATCAAACTCAATAAGCATAACAAGAAGCTTCTGTGCATACATCGGAATAGGGTCTTCATCCTCGATCAAGGTCGGGTAGAGAGGAAGGAACTGGTTATTAGCTATGGATCTTAATTCATCCATGCTTCTTGCGTCAGCCGATAGTTCATTCAGGAAAACAACTACAACGAACAAAATCTTCGAGCATAAAAATCTGGCATCACCATCCTTGTTGCCCTTGTAAAGAACAGAAACTGGGAAGAATTTCACGGACAAAAATGTTACCACACTAAAGGATAGCTGACGGCTCTTCTATGCAAGATTCGAGAACACGTAGTAGTAGTATTTGCAAGTCATCCCTGCCCTGTCATATCAGATTGATGTTTGCAGAGTCAGTAGGACAGGAAAGAAGAGAGAGTCCACAATTAAAGCTTAAGGAACATAAAGTCGACTGGAAATTTGATCCTGGTGCTATAATGAGCAGTTCTGATATAGCTCTTACAAAATTCTTCCAAGAGCGGTTCTTTCTTTTCATATTGGTGGGAACATGAGCAGAAAGTTTTGAACCCAGCAAATAATCGTACCTTTAATCTAGTCTAAATTCAAGAAGGCAAGAAAACGAACCTGAAATGGAGACTCCACAAGCTTGACAAGATTTGCTAAGTGCTGCAAGACTTGAACACAAACCAATTTGCTTATCAAATATGAACTTCCAAGAAGATGAAGAACGACCGGAAAGAACTGGATATTGTTCTTAGGAGCTGCTCGAGAGGTTAGAGCAGAAACATGACCATGGCGTCCACTTCCCAGTACCCGCTGAATGTCTCCAGTTATTGTATCTAGCAACCCCGGAACGACAGAGGCAATGGAATGCATAAATGCATCGAAGCACTGCTGCAAGTAACTGTCTTTTTCCCTCGCCATCCTATCCACTGCGGGAAGTAATCGTCCATTGCAAAAGAAATGAGGAAGCCATCGTCGACCATTCTTACAAAGTAGGGAAACAAGAACGAGTCTTTTCCCCTCAAGACTTCACTGCCTTGGTCAATGAGAGACATGAGGTTTTGAACCAGATTCTTATCCTCAGCTAACGGCAGCAGGTAGCGACCAATATTTGTGAACGTATGGCTCCCCAACATAACAATGTGTAGAAGATTCAGGTTGATTTTCTGCTCCTTTGGATTAACTTTAACAAGAGCAGAAGCCATGTCCTTGAGAGATAGTTTGTCGATTGCTGACTGAATGCTAGGCGAGTTGAACCTAAGAAATCGGACCAGACAAGAACCAGCAGTCAGTCTAATACTCTCTTGCTTCCCTGCGGCTCTGAATATGTAGCAAAGGTTATTAATGACTTCAGAGCTGGCAAAACGAGCTACCCATGGCCCTCCTTGACTGAAGATATTCTCAATGGTCCTTAATTCATAGAGTTGGGTTATATCATCCTCCCCTTTCCTTAAAATCGATGAGACCAGAGATAATGATGCATTAGGAACCTGCAAAAAAAGGTAGAAAAATATAACCATATTAGCCATTCAGTCGAGGAAGAATGACAACCTAGAGTTCTACCAACTTAACATGACATTCTTGATCCGGCAAAAAGATACTAGTTTCCGTTACTTGCAATTTTTTTTTATATAAAGAACAATCCAAAATGCATAGCAAGATTTTGCTTATTCTACTTCATACCAATTACAGAAATCGCAGAACTGATAGTGGTAGGTTGCTTTTGATTGAGCAAAGAAGACTCTAGATTAGACACTCACCGATTAGTAGTCCAAGAGGCAAGTGAAAATTATCATTGCTTATAAACCCTGTGCAAGAATTTCAAAACTAATTTTCTGCAGCTTTTGTTATAATATTAGATCTAACTTTGGAAGAACTAGGTTAAGTTAAGCAAAAGGAGCATAAGACATGAGCCAAGAATGATACCGACCACCCAGATGTAGGCCTATTATCCTTGGGCAGAGATTCCGGTGCATTAGAATCCCAATTTTGCTCATTTTGAGTGGATATATAGAATAATAACTCACCCAGAGCTGCCATGGAGAACCTCCTAACTTTTTCTTGCTTATCACGAAGGCCTTCAGTCAATGACCCCAAGATACCAGAACTTGCATTACAGGCATGGAGAACCTGCCAGTGAAGGAATGGCATCAGAAAGTTTGTCAGCTTTCCTACTCAGCATTACAGGCCTCACCAAGAGATCAGAAGGATACCAAAGCACATCAGCAAGATTGGTTGACGGTTTTGAAGAGCCACAGTCGGTGCCACGATCTGAAGCAGTCTTAGCCCTATGAGTTTTGGCTTGCGTGGTGGCAGGAGGGGGTGCCGAAGCATCATTGGTAGATTGTGCTGTAGGTTCTTGCGCAAGAACTTTAGAATCGTTTGCCACAACTGCAGATTCTGGGTGGCATTTGGTAGTATTCTCAGCATTCCCTTCACTATGGTTGAAATTCACTTCTCTATCATGGATAGAGACAATGACATCAGAATCATCGGGTTCTTCATTTGGCTCATCTTCAACATTCTCAGTAAAGTTAAGTTCCATATCGTTGTTCTCAATTTTGACCTCTGCAGCATTTTCAGTAGCATTTGGCTGAGGCCTCCGATAATTTTCTTTTGTCATTTTCTCTCTGTAAGTTGGATTTTGCTATTCTTGAGAGCCTGAGAAGATTCATAACTTTTGTTGCACTTGGAGCCACTGTTTGTTTTCAGTGGGCTTATGAGGAGTCTTTGACGGAGTTTTACGGCCGCTGCTTAAGTCCTTAACTGGAGTCTCATAACCTCTTGATCCTGGAACCAGGTTTTCATCTTGCCTGGAAGTTCCCTTTGTCTCTTTGTTACGGTGCCTCGGCAGAGTTCGATCATGGGGTTGCCTGTTAGTGTTTCGCTCTGAGAGGTTTGGCTTAGAAGAAAGCTCGATCATGTTTGTAGGAGTTCGATCATGGGGTTGCCTGTTAGTATTTAGCTCTGAGAGGTTTGGCTTAGAAGAAAGCTCGATCATGTTTGTAAAAGCAGGTTGAGAGGGTCAAGGCACTGAGGCATGTTTTGTTCTCCAAAAAGCATGTATGCAGAGCTCCGGCCACTGCATCCTTTTCGCTGGGTCCTTGACAAGGAGAGAATTGATTAAATCTGTAAATGCACTGCTGGGGTCACCTGGAAGAAGCGGAGCTGGATCTGAGATAATTGAGTTTGCCAATTGAGTGAACTCTTTCCCAACAAAGGGAGGTCGGCCTATAAAGCACTCGTATAGTACACAACCAAGTGCCCACAGATCAGATGCATAAGAATGAATACCACCATCTTGGAAAAGCTCTGGAGCCATATAACAAGGTGTTCCTTGCTTTGATTGAGGCAGCTGAAGAAGTCATGGAATGCATAATTAGAACTGCGCATAATTAGAACTGCCACAACCACAAATCTTCATACAACAACATGAAAAAAGAAGAAGGAAAATCTGTGAATAATTGTTAATTCTAATTGCATACCGAGCATGATGTGGCCTCTGATATATCATTCAGTTTTCTGGCAAGTCCAAAATCACAAAGCTGCATGGCAGGATTATACGACCAAGACGACAGTTAGCCAAATTATAAAAAAACCCAATGAAGCATAGCTTCTATATAAGTACCTTTGTATGCCCATTCTCATCAAGTAAGATGTTGGAAGGTTTTAGATCACAATAAATTATCCCTTTTGAGTGCAAGAATCTGCTTGTAAAAGCGACAAAGACCAACACCTTAGAAGATAGAAGATGCAGCAGCACAGACTTCATACGAGAGCATTTTTTCTGAGCAAAAAAGTACAAGAGTTATTGGAGCATTCCTTACTGCAAAGCTCTAACAATGTCAAAGGCGAGATCATGTATTGAATCTTCTGGAAGTTGAATGTCCTGGAAATCGGATACAAGATTACAACGCATGAGGCATTTTAGGAATTCAACTATCCACAGACATTCCTCATAGATATCCCCCAAACAGTGCGATGGATTGATATTCTCATAGCTTTCTTTCCCCTTCCTTCTTATCCTTTCACTTCATCGCTAACTCAGGATTTAAGCATGTTATATACCTTCAACAGTGATACGGTTTTCTTTCAGTTGTTTCCTTAATGGCATTTGTAGACTCTTACATTATAAGGCCTGATCAGATTGATCTATGACATGAATTATGCAATATGCCTCTTCAGACGCTAGAGTTATCCATTGTTTTGTGCAAGGCTAAACTGACCTACCATAAGTCTATAATAGAAAAGAAAAGAAAAACTCCCAAGTTCTGAATATCCACTCCTCTCAAACAACTATCAAAGTTGGCATTGGCTGATTAAAAGTAAAATGTGATGAGTGACCACCCGCTGCAGTAACTTCATGAAGTCCCCTCCCACACAATATTCCAAGACTAGCAAAAAATGAGCTGAAGTTTCATACCTGCATGAATTGAGACATTTTCAATAGGGGCAGTGAGAGAGATTTATAATATAATACACCAAGCTATGCTATTATCATAGAGAAAAACACATACCATGCACAAAACTTTAGGACATTTGGATGATCCAAATCATGGAGAATTTTGACCTGCATTTAGAAAAGATTTCAAAGCATCAGCAAGGATATTGGCAATTTATCAATAGCAATTATCTGAAAATCATGAACTCATAAAAGTACATCCCATGGATTTCACACATTTTATTTCATCTGAACTTCCACTGGATTTCATCTCATTACAAGCTTTCCTTTGAATCTCAATGTTTGCACGACTCAATGTAAATATTTCACGCACACGACTTTGGATTACAAAGAAATTGCATTGAATGCTCTAACCAAGGGAGGAAGATCAGGCACGGACAACATGAATTCAAAACAAATCCAGATATCCAACAGGCAACATCCAAAGCAGATCTTTAGAAATAGAAGACCAAAATAATGGACATGGAAAAGAAACTGTTGCTGAAACGCAATCCGTTAGTGATCAAAAAGCATAGTCTTACCTCTTGTAGAACCTTACTCTTATGACACTTCTCAACCTCTTAACAGCGAAATACTCGATCGACTTCTTCTTGCTTTATACACAGTCTGTAAAACACAAAACAAAATTGGCAAGCCAATCATTGGATGCAACAAGTCTAAATAAAAGAACATGGCTTAAAAGGTAAAAACATTTCTTAAGTTTGAACTTCGGAAACAAGAGAAGAGTGTTACCGAGTATTTTCCATGGCCAATGGCTTCGTAAATGTGGTATTGATTCATGATTTTTCCCCTGCTTTGAGCGTTAGGGTTTAGAATAGCTCCCCTGCAGTTGGTCAGCCTTGCTTAGAGAAGAGACTGAGGGAGTTAGTGCTGGCTATGGCACTAGGCTTCCTTCGTGGTTGCCTCAATTATCACCTCGTGTGCAACTACTCGGAAAAATCCAAATACAAACATTCCAACACACAGATCAGAAAAACAAAAATCCAAGATCCAAGCATCACATAGAATAACCTACAGTATAACCGGTAGAAACAAGCAATTCAAACAAATGGTACTCTCATATCCGAATCCAAATATAGTCAAATCCATCCCATAATTCTTGGGACTCTTACTATTTTGGGACATCCCAAAAATCATGCAACACTTCCATTTTTGGCAAATACTTAATAAAAAAAATACCAAAACAATCACCATGTATATCCAGTTTCTCCTCTCACAACTACAGTAAATCCCACTACCATTAAAAAAAATTTACCAAATCCCACAAACAATTCAACACACATAAAAAACCAATCCGGGTTATGTGACGGAGGGAGTAGAAGTTTTAGTTCACCAGACTCCTTCTAATCAACAAGCAGCCCATCCAATCCCAAACATCACCTCTTCTTCAAAACACGTAGTATTCAGTTTTATTCACAGTTTCACAGTCTGTCTCACACTAAATGCTCTCTCACACGCAGACACACCACTCATCAAACAACATCCAAACACATGCAAATCGAAACCTCGAGAACTCGATTAACAACAATCCAGTGAGAGTTCGCCACTGACCAGTAGAAGCAGAGATGCTGAAGGTGGCAGGTTTACCACTAGCATACTCAGCTCTCCTAATCTGCACCACCACACGCATCGCACACATTCATACAAATTCGAAACCCTAGTTCCCCAAATTTCCAATCACACAAACACGAACGAACTCAAACAAATCGAATCACGAACCGCAGTATTTGATAGCGGTGGCTTGAATCGAAGGGGAATTGAGAGAGACCACGAATAGGAGGATAAGAGCGAGGAGTTTCAAATTGAATTCAAAAGTGCAGTAAAAATAAAATCAGATGGCGATTTCGGCCTATAATTAACAGACAGAAACACGATTGCAAATGGAATCCACCAATCATGGCAAAGGCAAATGAACAGTTAGTTCGACACAATTAGGGTTACTAGTTACCTTGATGAGTGGGTGAGTAAGTGAGTGCATTCCACGGATTCCGCACAAATTCAAAATGCATTCAACACAACACAGTTCGCAATTTGTGTAGCAGCAGATTCCCCCACGCATTGCAGGATTTTGCAGATTTGAAGATCGTGTTTGAGGAAGTGGCAAGTGTGCTTTTTGGTGAACGGGTCTGAGAGAGTTGTGTTATAACCGTTGTTTGTTCTATTTTAGCTTTCGATTTCATACATGCGCATGTGAATGGAATCTCTTTGAATTTGATACTCCTATTTTTAATATTTGAACGCTGGAATAAAAAGAGAAGTTTAAAATAGCAATATAATAATTATCTTAATTATTCATTTTATTTTAATTTAATTGAAACTTCTTTTATTTGTATTATCTTTAAATGAAATATTTTCTTATTTATAAATTTATATAGTTTAACTTTTTTTTATTAAATTTTCAATTTAATTGAAACGATTTCGCAAATGAAACACTTTATATCATCCCATTATAATTTTTATTTTCTCATTTCCCTCTCTCATACATTACAATTACAATTCAAGACATATATAAATTTCTATGTCAAATTAAAATATTTCAATTATATTGTGACGGAGGGAGTACTAAAATTTATTATCATTGTGTATGAGATTTGAAAATATTGTGTCATGATATATCTATGTTTATTTAGAATCTAATGGATAAGATTAAATAAACAAAAAAAGTTTGTAATTACTCCTTTTGTCCCATAATATAGACAATCGATTTATCTGACACACAAATTTATGTGTATGTTGAATTATTGTGAAATTTAATGAAAAAATTATATATTTTTAGGGATAGTAAGATTCACTGTAACAATTATGAGATGAGATAATAGATATATTGTACCTGTTGATGATTTTTTGATATTTTCTAATGTGAAAAGGTTAGTAAATACTATATCTGTCTTAAAACAATTACATTGTTTTATTAATTTGATTTATCCCAAATTCTTTGAAACGTTTTTCTTTTTATAAAGTATTATGTGGTTAGGAATTAAAATAAGATGAAAAGAGTAAAAATGATATGATTGAGAATTGAAGTTGAGGAAAAAAAAATCTAAATTTACGTACATAAAAATAAATATTATAATATTTTATTGTAATTATAATGAGACGGAAGGATGACATGTTGCATTTTGAGACGATTCAAATAGATAAATATTGTTTATAATATAATTTCATAAAATAGATAAAATCAAATGATTTCTTAATATTTATGTCAAGTGAATATTTCATAATTCGTTTTGAACAAATAAAATGAAATATATCATCAGATCAATCTTTTTTCTCGATCATATTTTTATATTATTTACTTCAATAATGTAATGTTAACTTATTTAACAAAGAACGTGTGATACATCTTATAACCAATAGCCTCTTGAGTTTGGGAAGTATCTATCTATAGGCAAGGTCTGTAAATACGAGGGTTTGATAATCATCTAATCCCCAAACACACAATCGGGGAGAAATTCAGGGTTTCTTCGAACGTTGGAGATGGGGACCACGATCGCGACAACCACGACGAACGCGGGTGAGGAGGCGGAAGCGGAGTGGTAGGAGGTGGCGGCGGGGGGCTTGGTCCGCTTGGAGGTGATAGAGGATAGTGTGGCGAGCCGACGAACGCGGGTGCGGAGGCGGCGATGGCGAGAGTCTTGGAAAAGGTGGCGGAGGTGCTGCGGGTGAGCAAGGATGATACGAGCACCGTCGAAAAAAGAAAGGGGGATGGCACAAAGGGAGATAGCGGAAGGGATGACCGAGTTTGAGCTTCTGGAGCATAGCATAGCATAGCATCTTCGGTCGATAAAGTGAAGAAATGGCCTTATCATCTTCGGGAAACGGTGGGTTTTTTCTCCTTGCTCAAGTGGCATGGCACCGTCAAGGATTGTCACTGCGTGAGTTGGACTACTATCCTCTGTGCCTGCAAAAGTTGTCTCGACGCTTACCATCAGCGTTGGGCCGAGGCCGATCCCAAACATTGGAAACCTTTGACTGGAAAAAGAACGGAGCGCATTCTCTTTATAGCGCAACAAGCCTCGGACGTACCCGGTAAGGTCATCTTCTCCCGCGTCCCTCCCACCAACCCCTACATCTCTTCCTATATCTACGTCTCTTCTCGTGGTGATGTCCACCAGTTCTTCCTCAAACCGGATCGACCTGCTCTAGTTCAATTTTCTACCGCTTCACGGTTGCGCCGCACCCTTGCCAACGTTGGGAAGTGGTGGGCAATTGCACCGCTGTTGGTGTCACTTCTGATCATTCGATACCGTAGGTCGACCTTTTGATTACATATGTGTGGTACGCCGCCGCAGTTAACTTGGGGACTTCTAGTTTAGTTCTAAATTATGCCATGTCATGTCGTGACGCTGGTTTCTAATATCTCTATTACAGCTTTTGTATGTGTGTGTGTGTGTGTGTGGACTTTCAGTTTCATTTAAATAAATTATCGCTTGTTCTACCACTTCTGTGAGATTTGTTGCAATGGTTTTCCCGTAGTGCTGCACTTGTTGGTTTCTGTTTGTTTGTCGTGGATTGATCTGTGGTATGTGAATGTGGATAAAGAGAAGTATCGTATTCCTTTCTCCAAATTCACAAATAGCATTAGAAGGAGATCCAACTATTCACGGTTTGCCTACAGACTGGAGAATGATGCTCTGAATTGCATCGGTTTTCATCAAGCGGACAAGCAACTTGATCTTGTTGTTGCTCGAACAGCAACCTGGTGAACCGGGGCATCCACAGGCAGAACTTGATCGCGACCGCCTGCTTCAAGTCCTTAAGGCCAAACCTCACACATGCTCAGGAATGAATGCAAAAGCAGGCCAGCAAACATTGACATGATAAAAAAGTTTGCTGTAGGAGATAGGGTATTGCTCAAGCTTCAACACCATCGTCAACTGTCAGCTATGTCTCGTCCTCACAACAAACTGGCTCCTCGATATCATGGTCCGGTTCTTTTTAATCCTTGTTTGGTCAAAGTCTAGATGGAGCTTCTTTAGTTGAACTCATCACATAATTTGTCCTCGTTCCTGTTAAAGGTGTAACTTATAACATAGATTTTCATTACTCGTGGTGTTACTACAGATTTTTCATTTGGAGGACGGAAAGATGTGATTTTAAATTCTTCTTGTTGTGATGCAAGTTGGGTTGGCTTAGTGGATTGTAGAGCTCGTTATTTGGTGTCTAAGCATTCCAGGTATCAACGTCCTGAGACCAGAGTTGATAGCGGATATGAATAGTTGTACTCGTTATGAATATAGTTGAACTCCCTATGGTCTCGTGGACTGGGTTTTTCTTTCGGCCCAGCGTCGACCAGATTTGAACCAAGTTGATAGCGGATAAAAAACCTTGTTGAGACCCCACAAACCCCATGTTTTGCTGTGGGTCATATATGCTCCTGGTACTGTTTTGATTTTTAAGACATTTTCCTAACAGGACAACAACATTTGATACAACTGATTCTGAATAAATAATTCTTTTATCCCTAAATAAGAGCATAAGGAATCGAACTTGAGAATAACAATATACTCAAAGTTCCAAGTTACAGGGTAAAACTTTTTTGTCAACCATATAATGCGTATCATTCTGGTAAGTGGGAAGTTCTTTGGCGAAATGATAGTGCTTTGGTTAAAGTTTCAAAATTAAGTTGCATATTGGGTACTTCAGCTTATGTCCTATACATGAATGTGCCATTGACTACTTTAATCATCAAAATTACCTTTTTAGACAATTAATTAATTCAAGTACTCACTCGATGACTTATACTCATACGTTCATAATTTTTCAGGTACTCGACTGTTTCGCATCATACTCCTATCATAAGAACAAGGATTTGCCAGAGTTATGTTTTTCTTCCAATTATTATTGGAACTGTGAAATCTAAACCTTTTCCTGGTATAAAACTGCAAGGGCGAGTAACTCGTTGAACCCATTCATGCCTCTCCATTTGAATAAATTGCCACATTGTCTCAAACGAAACACGAACCCCCACATATTCTGCCTTGCCATTCAATTTCTGCACTTACTTGCCTCAAAGTTGTATTACTAGAGTCCCTTTGCATGCTTCCTGGTATCTTTTTTCTTCACTTTTAACATACCCATTTCTTCAATTTTTTCAAGTTCTATATATATATCATCATTGATGTTGAATGTTTGTGTATTATAATGGGCAATTTGTGTTGATTCTCATGTGTTGATGGTGTAGGCCAACTTGGCTTTTTTCTTCTTCTTATTTTTTCCTTTTTTTTTTTTTTTGTGTGTGTGTGTTGAGTTGAGATTCGATTGAGGGTACCGTAGATGGGTCCTGTAAGAGGGGTGAAAAAGAGGAGAAAGACTGAGAAAAAGATTGAACAAAATGGGTCGGTTTCTTCTGATAGAGAAAAGTCTGCAGATTGGTGGGTCGACTTCTCCAAGAGGATTCATGGTATATGCTTGATTTGCTTCTTGCTTCAATTCATGTTTTATATGTCTTGTTAATCATATTCAGATTCATGGGTTGGTTATATGTTGTTCTGATTTTGTTGGGTGGAAAAGTTGTTGCTGGTGTTGATCACTTGCTTGTGTTCCATGGAATCTGTACGAGAGGGTTTTGTTTTCAGGTGGTGCTGAATTTCGATTGTCGAAGAAACAATTGACCTTTGCATTGTATTTGCATAATGGGTTTTTGCTCATGGATGGATTCAGTGCAATTTTCTGTATTAGTTCGAGGGGATACCTAATCCTCCAGGTCATGTGATAGGAACCCTCATTGACCAAATAGTTTGGACTTATTGTTTTTCAACTTCTTTTGATTGTTGATAGAGGTGAGCAGAGCATTCATGGTTATTTATGCATTCATGCTCATTTTGGATGTCCTCCACCGGTCTTGCCCTCCACTGGTGCAAGGATGCTCATCTTCCTACATGACTGTTAATTGGACGACTGAGAATGAGTCTGCCCATGACGGTTTCTATTATCTTTTTGGGATAAGCAAGACTAAATGTTTGTACTTCAGAACTAGCCAAACCCTTTTTGCTGCTTAAATCTCTTTTAAGAGTGCAATGCCTGTGGCTTAAAGCGGCTGAGCTTCTCTTTTATTTACCTTGAAGCACTTGCTTAACCCTAGGTGATGCAGCTCTTTGCTTAGGCATTGTGGCCTTTGAAAATTCTGCCTGCAGGATGGGTTTCAAAGTCTTCCCTTCATGCGATTTCTCATTGTTGCAAAATATTGGGATTTCAATTGTTCAGATGAGGTAGATGTTGAGATTATGCAGATTGTAGGACATTTTCTCATTGAGGACTCTCTGATGGCAAACGTCCTATATTCTGATAACGGATGTGCTGATTCCCTAACATTGGAGTCATGGGAGAATCATTGCACCTAGGATTCAGACCTTGTTATTGATGCATCTCTCGGTATAAGATTCAAAAGATACTTAACACGACATGTTTATGAAAAATTGTTCCTCATATAATATCTGAAAGTTTCAGAAGATTTTTAGCATGTTATCTGTAGATTTTTGAGAAAATCAATGGCTTTGTACAATATGCTGTTGTCACGATTGTTATTAACTACAGATGAACACATTATCCTGTACTGTGTGATGGTTAAATTTTATTAGTTTTTGAACTGAATAGTGTTCTGTAATAGCTACCACGGTGCTGAATTATTTTCCTTTTGGCGACATTACTTATGCTCTTGATCCTTTTTTGTAGGTCATCTATCTCCGTCCAAGGGTTTACACAACTTTGAATCTATCTTCAAGATATCGAGGAATACTTTCGACTACATATGCTCGCTAGTGAAAGAAGACATCATAGATAAACCAGGAAGCTACAACTACCCAAACGGTAGGCCTATACCCCTCAATGATCAAGTAGCCATCGCCCTCAGGAGACTGAGCTCTGGTGACTCATTGCTGAACATTGGAGATGCATTTGGTCTCAACCACTCAACTGTCTCCCAGCTAACTTGGCGTTTCGTGGAGCTCATGGAAAAAAGAGCCCTCCACCATCTCCACTGGCCTAACGAAGAAGAAATGACCGATATAAAGTCCAAGTTCGAGAAGATCCGTGGGTTCCCCAATTGTTGTGGAGCGATAGATACTACCCACATAGCAATGTGCTTGGCTTTGGCAGAGCCCACAACCAAGGTATGGTTTGACCGTGAGAGGAATCACAGCATGCTCCTGCAGGCGATTGTGGACCCAGACATGAAGTTCCGGGACATAGTCACCGGATGGCCAGGGAAAATGAGAGACTCCTTGGTCCTCGAGAGCTCAACTTTCTTCCAAATGTGTGAGAACGGCAAGAGGTTATGTGGTAAGAAGGTTGAGCTCTTGGATGGATCAGAAGTTGGGGAATACATAGTTGGAGACTCCGGTTTCCCTCTATTGCCATGGCTCATCACGCCTTACACTGGAAAAGATCTTGAAGATGACTCTAAGGCTGAATTCAATAGACAACACTTTGCCACCCGAATGGTGGCACAACGGGCATTGACTAGACTCAAGGAGATGTGGAAGATAATGGATGGAGTTATGTGGCGACCGGACAAGCACAAGCTTCCTAGGATAGTTCTTGTTTGCTGCTTGCTGCATAACATCGTGATCGATATGGAGGATGATATTCAGGACGAGATGACCCTGTCGCTCCACCATGACTCTGGTTACAGGCAGCAGTTTTGTGAATCCGCTGACAAAACTGCATCGGCTCTGAGGGATAATCTGTGGCTCTATTTGTCTGAGAGGCAAATACCGCCATCTTGACTTTTAGGACTGATATATGTTCTTATTTGCAGTTTTGTTTTCTTATGCTGCTGCTGGGGTTTTTATGAAAGTTCAGTGGAAGGGGATTATGCATTGGCACAGAAGTGAAATTTTGTTTTATTCGTTTGACGGATTAAGCTGTAGTTGAGTCATATATCAAAGAAGTACGGAGTACTTCCTTACCAGGTTTCGCAGGTCATTGAAAATGAATATTCTGTTGTTCTGTTTCTCTGTGAGGTCTTCTTGGCCATTGACTGCTAGTTCGATGCACTGGATTACTAGGTTCTCGTTCGAGCAACAACGTGATCAAGTTGTTGCTCAACTAGATCAATACCAACGCAATATATAGCCAACGTCGCCTAATGCCTAGTGACTAGTGAGCGACAAGGCTGAGATAGGGATTAAACAATCCAACTACACCAATCTCTTAACTGTAACATACTAATTTTCCAGAAAAGTTCCATGGAACAAAAAAATTATCTCGATACATCACAGATCAGATCCAACATTGGATGATAGAAAAAGATCAAGTAGATATAGCGTGGTTAGGTCCTCCAGCATGAGAACATTTTATGACATTGCAGTTAGCAGAACAAAGTCATATAGAGCAGATGTTCTTCACTGAAGAGACTTTGCGACGAAACTCGATTTCATATTCGTCGTTCATTGCTTAGCCAAGGCTTCATGCTAGTACCTTGCCTACAGAGGATGTCCTTGCTAGTCTACCACCATTAGCTCGTTTGTTCAACTATTTACAGCACGAGCTAAACAACCACCGACGGGCAAACACTACTCACTCCTTTCTCCATCCTCCATTTCACTCCGAACCCTTCTTGTTCATGGTCAACTGTAAAAACAAGGAAAACTTTGATGGTGAATTATATATGTGTAATCATTACCGAACGAAATGAAATATTGAAAGGAAGTATGCAAATCAAGAGAGTTTGAAATCGAACAGGAAAGATGACAGAAACAGATTGTACATTATCTGGAAAGAGTTCACGCACATTCATGGTCAAGCAGAATTTCCACAACGATTTTTTTTTTCCAGGAGTTACTATGCAACTCGGGATTTTTTACCACAACTTATAGAACTTGGTCTACATCTAATATAGAGAAAATAGAGGGATTAAAAAGTATGGGACCCTAGCCAAACGGGACCTTGCCCCTGAACAATGCTGTCAGGCCATCAGTCCACCAATCACAATTAGACTCACACCAACTATTGACTTCATATGGCAAAAGCTTGTCTACACTCTACAAGGATGAAGAAGCTGATCCAAGAACAAATGTATCACAAGCTTGGGCTTTCATTAAGCACAAATGCCATTGTTGGATTCCATGTAGGGATGATACAAGCCAATACTGATTGAACCTTGATGTGATCCCAGAGGTGCACTTGCCATTTCCGCCACAAGTTAGAGTTAAGCATACTATTTACTGCGATGAACAATCCATGGTAAATTTTCACACAATATTTTTCAATAGATATATGTTCATGAGAGCGAAAAAAAGTGTTCCGGAGCGGAAAGATATACCAGAGGAGCAGGATTCTTCTTCCCAGTCATTTCCAATAAGAAGGTATCTGCCCACAGTTCCTTGACGTGATCAGGAATGCTGGTTTCACCAACAAAAGGACTCCATGTTTCTTCCCTTGATCCATTAAAAACCCACTTAATTTTCAGCGTAGGAGTTTTTACATCGACCCTAGAGTCCTTCAAGGTCTTGATCTTCATGCTCTTCTCACAAGAATCTGATTTTCTTTGGCACTGAGAAATAGAGGAGTAACCACCGAAAGAGAGAACACAGAAATCCATAAGAAAATAGCCAATGTTCCAAGTCCTTACAGCTGGTGAATTTAACAATTTCAAGTTTTCAACCCTCTTGTTTCAGTACCTGATCTTCTCCGGCCAAGTATCTCTGAACTTCTAGTATAGATCGGAACCTGATTTTCTTCACTGGCTCAATGAAATACTGCAGCAAGAGGCATGACCAACTTTAAGTTTCAATCAGCAAAAGTATATCTGAATGGAATGTCTGCAACAGCTTTCAGATAAATCACACAAATCTGCTGAATGAATCGAAGTCCTGTATATGGTGAAAAGGACAAGCTGACAACAATGAGAAACAAACCCTGTCAATTCTAGCGCCATCTTTTCGGGGAATCTGCTCCACTATCCAGCCATCAGGAATCATTGAAGATAGCCTGTGTTGTTGCATGCTCGGGACAATAGCCTTTGTATCAGTTTTGCATGCCAGCTCCAACTCCTCCATGTCCCAGATCTGAAGAGCATTAGATAGCTGTTAGTGCTCCATATCATCCCATGGTTCAAA